>WITN01000100.1:0-178131 GCA_015025155.1 Lactarius quietus
GCATTTGTTCCTGTGCCTGGTGTCTTCTCCTTCAATTGTTCTAGTCTGCTCGTGACCTGTGGTATGGGTGATGTTTTATCCGTCCAGTTGGTGTGTGGGTGATAGCCCATCAACAACTTGAATGGAGTTTCGCGTGTGGATTCGTTTGCCAGTTGTTGTGTGCGAACTCGGCTATTGCTAGGTGGTCAGCCCAGTTGTCTTGTCTCTCGTTAGCCCAGAATCGGAGGTACTGCTCCAACCATTGGTTGGTATGTTCAGACTGTCCATCCGTTCGTGGGTGGTAGGCGGTGGAGATGTTTTGTTGTATTCCTAGGATTCGACATAGTTCTCTTGTGAATTTTGATGCGAACCGCGGGTCTCGGTCGCTGATGATTTTCGTTGGTAGTCCAAATCGGGCGACCACGTGTTTGGCATACAGCATTGCGGTTTCCTTGCCTGAGATTTCTTCCTTACACGGTATGAATATTGACGCCTTCAAACAGTCGTGATCAGTGACTGTTAATATTGAATCATGACCTCGCGACACCAGGAGTTTAGTGATGAAGTCTAGTGCCACCACTTCAAACGGTGTCGCTTCCGGTTTTGGGAATATTGGCTGTAATGGTGCCCTCATCTTTTGCGTATTGACCTTGTGTCGTTGGCATTCGGCACATCCTCGAACGTATTCAGCGATGTCGTGTTTCATCGTGGGCCACCAGTAGCAACATTCTGTTAGCTGTGTTGTTCGGTTGATTCCTGGATGGCCGTGGACGGGAGGATCGTGGTGGTCAGCGATTATTTGTCTGATTGCTTCTATCGTTCCCATCACAACCATTTGTTGTCCGCGATACCACCAGAGTCCGTCTGCTTTGGTTAGCTTGTGAGGGTCGACCCACTTGCGTATTCTCTGCTTGTCCTGTTGTGGGCTGGTCGTAGTAGTCCGTATGAACAGTTTATTTGGTAAAACTGTGACATCTTCATTGTCCTTCTCCCCTGATCGTAGTCAGGTCGTCGGGAGAGTGCGTCGGCTCTCCCATTGGCGGTTCCCTTCACATGGTGTATTTCAAAGTTGTATTCCGCTAGTTCCAGCACTTCTCTAGCGATTCGTCTGCTGATTTTCTGGGGATCGCGCCAGTATCGGAGATTGAGGTGATCGGAGAATATGTGTACTTTGTGTGGCAATCCAGCCAGCAGGTGGCGCCAATTCCGTAGTGCCTTTACAATAGCTAGCAACTCGAGATTGTATATGTCGTAGTTGTGTTCAGCAGCGTTGAGTGTTGCGGAGTAGTATCCTACGGGATGTCGTTTCCCATCTGATTTCTTTTGTAGTAGCACTGCTCCGACGGCAAATCCTGACGCATCAACTTCTAAATCGAATTGTTGTGTTTGATCCGTGTGTGCTAGAATCGGTTCTGTGATGACTCGTTGTTTGAGTGCGTCGAATGCTGCTTGTTCTCTTGTTCCCCATCGCCATGGTTCATCTTTGCGCGTTAGTTCGTTTAGCAGTTTGGCGATGTTAGCGAAACCCCTGATGAATTGCCGGTAAAAATTGCAAAAACCCAGAAATGATCGTACGTCCTTGACAGAGGATGGGGATTGCCAGTCACGTACGCCCGAAATTTTGACGGGGTCCATATGTGTCACCCCCTCTTCAAGGATTACCCCCAGGTAATTGATACTGGACGCATTGAAGACACATTTCTCTGTTTTGAAGAACAGATTGTGTTTCTGAGCGATTGCTAGTACGTTGCAGACCGCGTTTTGATGTTTGATGGTCAACTGAGGGTGTCGTTTTGTGGCAATGGCGATATCATCCATATAGACGCGGATAGTGGTTCCTTCAGCTTCATGTTTTGCAATGATCGGTTGGTAGATCTCGTTCATGAAGCTTTGGAACGTTGCAGGTGAGTTACAGAGTCCAAAGTACATTACTGTTGGCTCGAAGAGTCCGCGGCTTTATGTTCGTCCCCCTCTTTAATGTGAATGTTGTTGTATCCTTGTCGGACATCGAGTTTGCTGAATATCTGGGCCCCCCCAAGATCTCTGATTAGATTGTCAATGAGGGGCAATGGGTATTGGTTCCGTATCGTCCATTCGTTGATTCGACGATAGTCCTGTACCGGTCGTAGCTTTCTGTCCTTCTTTTTAATAAAGAAAAATGATGATGCGTACGGAGATTTTGAGGGTCGGATATACCCTTTCTCCATTTGTTCATCAATAAAGTCATCTAGAGCCGCATCTTCTATCCTTGTCATGGGGTATACTTTGCAGTCTATGACATCGGGTACCCCTTTCTTGAAGTCTATTGCGTGGTCGCAACTTCGTTTGGGTGGAAACCTCTTTGATTCTTCTTCACTAAATACCTTTGCAAAGTGTTGGTATTCTTTTGGTATGTCGATTTTTGCGGTATATTGTTTGGCGTCGACTGCTAGTTCGACCGCCGTCCGCCGTCCGTATACTTGATTTCTCATTTCTGTCACGATTTGTTCTTTCGTTTCTTTGGTGAACATTCGTGAGACTCGTTGATCTTTTTGTTCTTCTGTTAGTAGTTTTGCCAGGACCGCTCTCCTGTCGTTTGGGTTAACTGATCGTAGTACAATAGGGAGTTGTTTCTCATCTATTGTGGCATGGCGCCAGCTAAACTTTGGTTTGTAGGTGGCAAGCCATGGATATCCCAACAGTACATCTTCTTTTCCGATGTCTGTAATGAGGAAGCGCATTTCTTTCTTGCTGCCTCCTGTCTCCACGTTAAGCGTTAGATAGTGAGTTATCTGACCCGCTTTATTAGTGGTATCGTCGATGTTATAGATGTTTTTGGGCTTATCTAGTGCCCGTTGTCCTAATCCCATCCTTTTGACAAAATTTGGATGTATGAAGTTGTCTGTGGCTCTGGAGTCCACTAACACTTTTATGTCGGCCATATTGTAACTTGCACGGATTGAAACTGGTACTCGCATAGATCGGTAGCGCATAATGTACACAGAGTTACAACGTATTGCCCTCACCCAGGCCGCCGGGTTTAGGCGCTTCCAAAATCCTGTCCCATCAACTGCTGTAGGACCAGGTCCTTTACTTCTTTGTCATCTCCAGCGACGCCTCATAGCCATTCGGCCGCTTTTTCTTCTTTGGTTTGTTCTGCGTCTGTGGTTCGTGTTTGTACCTCGCGTCGTCGCTGAGGTTGCCTACAGTCGTGGCTGATGTGACCTAGCTTCTGGCAGTTGTAACACTGTGTTTGGCTGTGATCACGTTGAAACCTTCTTTGGAGGAATCCTCCTCGTGGTGCAACTGGTGGTCGTGGTGGGTTGCTATTCCTGTAATGGTTGTTGACGATTTCTTCGGCTCCTGCCAATCGTCCTCGCACTCGATCTGTGGATGTGTCCATTCGGTCGTCATTTTGGAGTGGTGCAAGCAACTTAGCTAGCGCTCCTCCTGGAGCCCGTCCTGGTTTGAAAGCATCCAAGTTTCCTCGGACTGTCTGCATGTGGATCCATTTTTGTTGCCTTTTCAAGGCAGACTCCCTCCATTCTTCGTAGTTTCGCGGGTCGTTGTGTTGATACATAGTTTCATAAAGGGCCCGTGGTAGCCCCTTTGTGAAATACTTGAGCGTTTGTTCGGCATTGATGTTATACCCTGCGTGTCGGACCAGTTGTTCGAATTGCGCAATGTAGTCATCGATTTTTCCATCCTTCATATGTATGCCCGCGTCGAGCTGGGCTTGGGCTCGTTCCTTGCTGAGAACATCACCGAATTGCCTCTGGAAGGCGCTGAGCAGGTTTTCCCATAACCTGTTGTCGAATTGATTCGTTCTGGCAGCCACCTCATTGACAAGCCATCGGCTTGTGGACATTACCCACTGGTTAACTGCGTTTCCCTGTATGTATGTGAGGAACAACATAGCTTTTTGATATTTGTTCCTCATGGCTGAATGGTTGGCATTGACTCCCGCGTATACCTCCCATTGAAGGATAAACACTTCTGCTTGGGATCTTGAGCCCGTAAATGTTGGCGGTGGGTTACCGATGAACTTGTCGCTTCCTCCTTGTTGAGGTGCTATTGCTGGTCCTGCTGGAGGTGGTCCTCCTCCTCCTCCTTGTGGCCAACCACCATTGGGTGGACCTCCTCCTGGTGGACCTCCTCCTGGTGGACCTCCTCCTCCTCCTTGTCGTCTTGCAGGTGGGAACGGCCTGTTGTCGGGTGATGGTACTCGGTTGCGGTTAAGCCTGAATTCGTAGAAAATATCGGTTCCTTCAGGGATGCTTGGTACGTCAGGAACATCTGGTCCCATTGCCCAATTGACGGCTTCCATGCCTTCGGGTTGTATTGTCTGAACATGACTGGTTTGCTCGTTGATGACGAGCCGTGGTGGTGATACTTCTGTTTGGGTCGTCATATAGCTATATGGTAGTCCCCTGATTGGTTCGGGGATCTGCAACTCAGCTGTTTGTGTGACTAGTGCGTCTATCTCTGGTGATTGCACTGCAATGTTCTCAGGTTCTCCTCCGTCGCTAGGTTCTGTTGGTTGTCGTTCACTGGTGACACTTGATGCGGCTGGTGTTTGTGCTCGTAGTTGGAGCTCTGTCTGTGGTGGTTCTGAATCAAGATTGCGATCCTCTTGACCGTCTATAGGTCCTTGTTGGCTTCTTGGTCTTGCTTCTGTTAATGGGATGTTAATGTGTAAGTCGTCGGCTGCTGGTCGTGTCGCTTCGAAGTAGTTGTTGGTGTTGCTCCACCTGAGCTCTACCCAGCAACAGCGTTCTGGGTTAAAGACTACGGGGTGGTACCTTTGTGCGGTTGCTGCTTCTGTGTAATAGCCTGTGTTGTTTTCATCGCTCCTTCTCGTGTCTGGTACGTATCGCCACCGGACTCGTCCTACTAGGTAGCGGGTGGGTGCGTCCCGTTCTCTTGACTCGATTCGGTAGGGTTGGAAATCCCACCCGTCTTTTGTGGTAACCGTCGCCACGGCGTTCGATGTAGAGTGGAGCTTGGATTTAATGTTACGTGCGAGCTGCACGTGAGCCTGACTTAGGCAATCGTAGAGTGAACGCGGTGACTCAGCAATTCCCGAACTCTAGCACAAAGGCAGAGTATCGTCTCAACGCTCACAGGCGGAGTCCGTTTGATGTTTTACTTGATACACGGCCTCAGAAGGCAAGAGAGAACACGACTTTGGATAACAAGATGAGAATGATACAAGAAATCCAAGCTATCGACCACAACAGTCGATAGCTTCCTTATATAGTCCTACGCGCGATCCGCCTTCATCAGCGAGACCGCCACCACTACTAATCCTACTCCTCTGCTGTGTAATCGTCCACGTCTGCTCAGTAATCGTACAGTAAGCGTATCAGTCATGGTCCACATAGCCTTGGTAAGTATTAGGGAGCGACTCGTCATCCCCCTTACCCTACTTGATCGTCATATCCTAACGTCCCCTAGCTTATGGGTTAGGTCAGATACGCACTGTGACCCGGGACGTTACACATCGTTTATGAGGCAATACGCGGACACCTTGAAGGAATAAAAAGCACAAACCGAGTTGCGTAGGGGCATTAAAATGGAAAAGGGAGATATTGATGCGTACGTGGCCAAGTTCGAACAACTGGTCAGATACGCTGGCTATAACATAGATCAACCAATGGTCCTGGACCTATTTGCAAATGGATTGCCGGGCAAACTACATGAAACCATCTATCTCCATGATGGTCCTACCGACTACGAAGACTGGAAAAGGGCAGCCATCAGGCGGCAAGGCCAGTACCTCCATATGAAAAATAAAATCGATCAATACAAAATACAACCTCGGTCTTCACCACCAGTACAAACGAACTGGAGACAGTTTAGACGTCATCCAGATGCAATGGATACGTCAGCAGACCGAGCTAGAGCCAGAGGACGACTAGCACATGCCGAAGATGCTTTGGCCCAACCAAGGCCTTACCTCAATAATCCCAGACCCCCGTTTAAACCTCGTGAAGGGTTCCTGCAGAGGAGGCAACCCCCGGACCTCAGGGAAGTAACATGCTATAATTGTCAAAAAAAAGGACATCTCAGTCGCAATTGTTCCCAGCCGCATCAACCACGCCAACCACAGAGACCATATAGCAATTCTCGAGGTCTGGAAGTAGTGGACGATTGCACCGAAGTTGGAGAAGATCTCCACATCGCTCAAATGGTAGCGGACAACCGCACTACCGAGGAAAGGAAGAACGATTGGCTGCGAACGGCAGCCAACGGCAGCCAACGAAACCGAAGAATTCAAGGCCATGGCCATGCAGGAGTTGATGGGAAATAAGGATTTTGGGGACGCCTGAACCCGATGGCCTGGGTGAGGGCATTACGTTGCAACGCTGTATACATAACTCACTTCTGTTCTATGCAAATTCCAGTATCAATTCGAACCAGCAGCAACAAGGCCGATATAAAAACGCTAGTGGATTCAGGGGCCACAGACAATTTCATCAATTCCCAATTTGTAAAACGAATGGGGTTGGGAATGACCCCATTACCACAACCAAAACAATTGTTCAACATAGATGATACCCATAACAAAAAGGGATCAGTCACTCATTCCGTCGATCTACAAATATTGACAAAAGGAATTGTTAGGAAAATGTGATTTCTAATCGCAGACATTGGGAAGGAGGACATTCTTCTTGGATATCCATGGCTCAGCACCTTCGAACCAAAATTCAGTTGGAAGCATGGCACTATTGACGAAAATGTATTACCAATCGTAATCAAATCATGCCATCCAAAGGTCAACGCCAGTGTAGTAGCCCACTTACTTTCAAATGCGGCAAAACACAAACATTATCGCAAAATTAGAAGCACATAGTTCCATCAAAGGTGCTGCCACTGATCTTGCTATCGCCGCAGGACCCAAAGAAGAAGTCCAAATACCAGAAGAGTATGACAATTTCAAAAAGGTTTTTAGCGAAGAAGAATCCCACTGATTTCCTCCTTCTCGGGAATGGGATCATGCTATCGAGTTCAAACCCAATACGCCGGACCACATCAATTGTTCAATATATGAGCTCTCCCAGTTAGAAGACAAACCATTGCACGACTTCATCACGGAACAACTCAACAAAGGGTACATCAGACCCTCTAAATCGCAGTATGCTTCCCCATTCTTTTTTGTAAAAAAGAAGGATGGAAAGCTACGTCCAGTACAGGATTATCGACAAATTAACAAATTCACAATCCGCAACAACTATCCATTACCACTGATTCAAACCCTCATCAAAGACCTTAGCGGTGCACACATCTACACCAAACTCGATGTACGGTGGGGATACAACAATATCCGCATCAAAGCGTGGGATGAACACAAAGCAGCATTTAAAACGCCATATGGACTTTTTGAACCTACGGTGATGTTTTTTGGATTGACAAATTCGCCTGCCACATTCCAGACCATGATGAACCACATCTATCGAGACACCATTGCGAAGCACGATGCAAAAGGAACCACCATTCAGGTTTATATGGATGATATCGGTATCGCTACTAGGACAAACATTGCTGATCACATCAGTGCAGTCAGGGACGTGCTAACGGTTGCTGCGAAGTACGACTTGTTTTTCAAACCGGAAAAATGCACCTTTCATTCAACTTCCCTCGATTACCTGGGGGTAATCCTTGAAAAAGGGGTAACACGTATGGACCCTGTCAAGATCACTGGCATAAAAAATTGGCCAACACCAACTAAAGTTAAGGACGTACGATCTTTTCTGGGTTTTTGTAATTTTTACCGCCTATTCATCAAAGGATTTGCATCAATTGCCAAGCCGCTAAATGATCTCACAAAGAAAACAACGGCATGGCAATGGGGCAAAATGGAACAACACGCATTCAAAGTATTGAAGAGACGGGTTACAAGTGAACCTGTATTGGCACACCCGGTGCTGCAGGATCAATTCGAACTGGAAGTAGATGCATCAGGATTTGCGGTGGGAGCGGTGTTACTCCAAAAGAAAACTGATGGCAAAAGACATCCCATAGGCTACTACTCCGCAGCCCTAAACACGGCAGAACGAAATTACGACATCTATGACTTTGAACTACTGGCAATAGTCAAGGCTCTACGCCATTGGAGGCCTTTACTAGTGGGATCACACCACAAAATCAAAGTATTCTCGGACCATATGAACTTGCGATATTGGAGAGAACCACAGAAGATCAGTCGACGAGTCGCAAGGGAGGTATTGGAATTATCGGAATATGATCTTGAAATTCATCACATAAAAGGGACTGCGAACGGACGAGCAGACGCATTATCAAGACGACCCGATTACGATCATGGGGAACAGGATAACGAAAACGTCACAGTGTTACCAGACAAAATCTTTATACGAACCACCAGCACACACCGCACAGGAATGCCTGTCCATTCATTAGCAACAATCGCAGTAGAAGAAATGATGTTGACCGCTCATAAAGATGCTCAAGACGAAAGGATCATTAAGCCATGGGTAGATCCGCACAAACTAAAACGGATCAATGGAGTATGGTACAAAGAAGGCAGGAGAGTAATTACTAAGGGAAGTGAAGAGCGGAAATCAATAATCGCCGCTCACCACGATACCCCAGTGCATGGTCACCCAGGAATCAACAAAACTGGCAAAATAGTAGAGCGATACTATTGGTGGCCAACAATACGACAAGATGTACTGGCATATGTAAGGGGTTGCACAGAATGCCAATGACATAAGGTCAACAATCGCCCTATCCGAGCCCCATTACAACCCATCTTCCCAAAACCGGAAGCTATGCCATTTGAAACTATCGCCCTCGATTTTATCACTAAATTACCAATCGCACAGGGCTATGATTCCATTCTAACAGTCACGGATCATGACTGTACCAAGGCGTCGGTATTTATTCCTTGTAATGAGGAAATCGATGCGGAGGAAACAGCTGCTTTGTACATCAAACACGTGTTCATGTGATATGGACTACCAAACAAGATTATCAGTGATAGAGATCCTCGATTCGCGTCCAAGTTCACAAGGGAATTATGCAAACGATTGGGGATTAGTCAAAACATCTCCACCACATATCACCCTCGTACGGATGGACAATCAGAGCGGACAAATCAATGGCTTGAACAATACCTCCGCTTTTGGGTAAATGAACGACAAGACAATTGGAATCTTTATCTTCCAATAGCGGAATTCACGCATAACAATTGGCCCAATGAGGCCACAGGGCAGTCTCCATTCTTCTTATTGATGGGGCATAATCCTTGTGCTGATTGGAATTCCACGCCTAGTCCCCTTCCACAAGTGGAGTTATGCCTTGATCAATTCAAACAGGCACGGGAACACGCTCAGAAACAAATTGTCAAGGCCCAAAAGTCATGGGTATCACACAAAGATACGCCCAAGTTCCAGATAGGGGACCGCGTATGGTTAGAAGGGCGTCACCTGAGAACCCATCAGCCGAGCGCCAAGCTTGCGCCCAAGAGACATGGACCCTTCCAGATCATTCAGGTGATGTCCCCAGTCAATTATCGATTGGAATTGCCTGCCAAATGGAGCATTCACGACGTGTTTCACATCGATCTTCTCACCCCCTATCGCGAGACTTCCTTTCATGGACCAAATTTCCCAAGACCTCCCCCTGAATTAATCGATGGGGAAGAAGAATACGAAATCGAGAAGATTCTAGACCAGCGGCAATTCAGCAGAACAAGGCGCAAACAATTTCTCATCAAATGGAAGGGGTATCCAGACTCAGAGTCGCAGTGGGTCAACGCCACCGACGTGCATGCCCCTGATGCCTTAGCTGAGTTCAAACGGTCATTGAATTCATCTCCCTCACGCATAAAAGCAGGCTCTTCCTTGGATGAAGCGCATCAGTTCTTCCTTCGACGAACAATGACCAATTCCCCTTCTTCGTCTACACACACTACCACTTCATCTTATCATGCTCCCGCCATCTCCACCACACAGCCCACCTATGCCGAAGTCGCCGCAGCCTTCCATTGTATTGAACCCGGAGACTTCATCCCCGAAGCCCCTGATGTATGCGGACACAACGCTGGAGGACTGGAGGAAGACCAATTGCAAGTGGAGGAGGAAGCTCCTATTCGCATCGAGAGTATCCTTGTTCCACAAACGCTTATCAAGGTTCCAAGCATCTCCGACCTCAGTGACGTGGTCCGAGTTTGTGGACACTGTAAGCAAACCGCCCTGTCATGTCCAGGCCATCCTGACATCATTGACTCCCACATCCACTACGACTGTGGACAACTTATCCACAACTGTACATGTAATCACGACCCCGTCTTCGTCCCTCCGCCGCCAACACCTCGATATATCAATGTGACCCCCCTACCAACGTCATCATGGACCCCGCGACGTCCTGGGGTATTCACATCCGCGCCACCCTCCGAGCTCGGGAAGACAACTCGGACAAAGAAAACCAAGATCCCTGCCAAGTACCGGGATTGCAAGATGAAGGGGTACCACTTGTGCCGTGGAGGGCACGGCGAGGAAGAAGAGCTGGTGTGGCAACACCAAAAGAAAACCCTTGCTTCCCAGACTACCGTGGAGGTGGAGCCCCAGCAGAGCGGCAGCATGCTCAGGACAAAGCTGACACTCCTGATGGATTTGAGCTAAACATTCCCCCCAGATACATCGCCTTCAGAATGACCATCAATGGTCATGTTACCGTCACCAAGTACATCCATGTGATGCCTGGCAATAATCCCATTGTATACAGATGTATGGAGAAAGGAGGGGAGATCCAACAAGGTGAAGTCCACGCTGCCCCTGATTTTGATGCCATGGATAACGACCGCCAGTACACGCATGACCAATTGCGGTACTCACAACAGGATTATGGTGATCGCCATGGGGTCGACTTGGCCATGGCGCAGATCCCAGATTGGTCGTTGTGGGCGGAGGTCCTCCGATACCGTGCTGTCACCAGCCGGTACGCCGAAATCACTGAGCGGATTACTGCTCTTGAAAATGAACAGTACGTCGTCGGCAACGAAGTCAGGAAGAGTATGCATCGCCTGGAAGAGGCGAATGGGCTGCAGCGGATCATGAATGCGGAGGTTGCTACAAGCCGAGGTGCAACTATTATCCCCTGGGTTTTCGAACGTGGTTGTTCTACCTGAAAAAGGGGTAATGTCACGGTTTGACATTGCTCGGACTACTTATCATCACTATTACGAGGTCTCGGAGTTCGGGACGCTTACTATATGGTTATGACTACGTTAGTAAGCCTCAATTAGTCATTGACACTGACGTGTCGCCGGTATTTGGGATCACCGGTGTTTCAGGTATTATTAGAACGGGCAATGACTCATTACTAGTATAGTTGTACTAGGGTTTGGATTTCTAGCTGCGCTTTAAAGCCAGCGAGTAACTGTATATAAGTTGTAGTATCAAGACCAAGGCTCTTCAGCTTGGTCTTCTTGAATCATCACCATTCTTGTCTTCTTCCAATCTATTGATTGAAGCTTGCCCTTTGGGTACCCTAGTGTCTATATCAATTGACCTAGTGGCGGTGCAACTTAGCTAAGTTGCCAGTGATTTCAAGATTCATCTGTATCCACAAACATCACGTCGCAGAACTGTTCAAGTCGAACAAGCGTTAGGTGATAACGCTACAATGTTGGAGATGATGGAGGAGGAGCTAAAGGGGAATTAGTATCTCTGTTGCATGAATGAAATACCACATACTTGGATCATTCTCTTCGTTGCCATCTTCATCATCACCGCCACTGCCATTGTCATTGCCCCGTTCCATCAAGTCCAAGTCGTCCCTTGCATCGTCCTGAGAATTGTGAGAGTTGTGTTCCTCAACATTGTGCACACTAGAGCCATCCTCTTGGTTTTCCACGTCTGAGCTAGTCGAGGAGGAATGCCAGTTAGCAAGCAGCTCAGAGCGAGAGTCATACAATATTCAGACTTACTGAAGATATAGCCGTGTGTGGTGTGCCTCCAAAATGGCAAGCGTTGGCTTATTCTTCAGCTTTGTTTTGCGGGTTTTGGGGGGGTATCTAATCTCGAATTCCAGACCCTTTCCATACCATCCTTCTCATATTTCAATATAGAAAACTTGATGGGGAAGTAGGCAGGAGATTGAAGTCAATGTCTCCCTCGAAAGTGAGCATCAAGACTATATGTCCAGATGGCAGGACTGCTGTCAGGACAAAGTGGGCAGGTAATTGGAATGTTTGTACAAGGAGATGCCTCGAAAGACGTGGAGGCAGTTGCATAATTGAATTGAATCATATTTGGACAGCTTGATTTATTGCGATCCACTGAAACACACCCAGAAACGCCACAGCCTTTCCGTAAGTAAAACTGGCACATAGGAGCAGGGCAAAGACATAAGCCACAGAGCCCATGGCGCAGGGTTTGCACGAACTAGTTGTTAGAACCCACTTGCAAAAATACCTAAAAGCTCGGTGAAACCCATGTGGGCCCATTCTTGAAAAAGCATGAATATGCTGGTCTGGGCCCATATGAAATATAGTACAGGTTTATTGTATGGGCCCATGTCTACTGCCTGAGAAAGCTCCCAAAAATGCTGTGTGGGCCCATTTCAGCAGCCTAAGGAAGCTGCCAAAAGTGATGTGTGGGCCCATTTTGGCTGCCTAAAGTAGCTCCCGAAAGTGCTGCATGGGCCCATTTTGGCTGCCTAAGAAAGCTCCTGAAGGTGCTGTGTGGGCCCATTTTGGCTGCCTCAGAAAGCTCCCGAATGTACTGTGAGGGCCCATTTTGGCTGCCTAAGAAAGCTGCTGAAAGTGATGTGTGGGCCCATTTCAGCTGCCTAAGAAAGCTCCCGAAGCTGCTGTGTGGGTCCATTTTAGCTGCATAAGAAAGCTGCTGAAAGTGATGTGTGGGCCCATTTCAGCTGCCTAAGAAAGCTCCTGAAGCTGCTGTGTGGGCCCATTTTTGCTGCCTGAGAGAACTCCTGAATGTACTGTGAGGGCCCATTTCCCTTGAGTTAGAAAGCTCCTGAAGCTGCTGTGTGGGCCCATTTTGGCTGCCTAAAGTAGCTCCCGAAGCTGCTGTGTGGGCCCATTTATGCTGCCTAAGAAAGCTGCCAAAAGTGATGTGTGGGCCCATTTCAGCTGCCTAAGAAAGCTCCTGAAGCTGCTGTGTGGGTCCATTTCGGCTGCTTAAGAAAGCTGCCGAAAGTTATGTGTGGGCCCATTTCAGCTGCCTAAGAAAGCTCCCGAAGCTGCTGTGTGGGCCCATTTTGGCTGCCTAAGAAAGCTCCTGAAGCTGCTGTGTGGGTCCATTTTGGCTGCATAAGAAAGCTGCTGAAAGTGATGTGTGGGCCCATTTCAGCTGCCTAAGAAAGCTCCCGAAGCTGCTGTGTGGGCCCATTTTTGCTGCCTGAGAGAGCTCCCGAATGTATTGTGAGGGCCCATTTCCCTTGAGTTAGAAAGCTCCTGAAGCTGCTGTATGGGCCCATTTTTGCTGCCTAAGAAAGCTCCCGAAACTGTTGTGTGGGCCCATTACTCCTGCCTTAGATAGGTCCCTAAGCTGTTTTGTAGGCCCATTTCTGTGGCCTAAGAAAACTCCTGAAGGTGCTGTGTGGGCCCAGTTCTTCTACATAAGAGAGCTCCTGAATGTCTTGTGTGGGCCCATTTCTACTGCCCAGAACAGCTACTGAATGTGCTGTGTGGGCCCATTTATGCTGCCTAAGAGAGCTCCCGAAAGTGTTGTATGGGCCCATTACAGCTGCCTAAGAACACTGCCAAGGGTATCGTATGGGCCCATTTCTGCTGCCTAAGAATGTTGCCAAAAGTCTTGTATGGGCCCATTCTTGCTACCAAAGAAAGCTGCTGATAGTGCTGTATGGACCCATTCTCACTGCCGAAAATGCTGTGGGCAGTGCCATATGGGCACATTTAGCTGCCAAAGGTGCCGTATGGGCTCATTACTACCAATAAAAAAGCTGCAGAAGGAGCAGTCTGGGACTATTGCAACTGAAGAAAGTTGCTGCAGCGGCTATATGGGCCCATTTTAGCTGCCTGAAACAGCTCCTACTTAACCATGCTTCAAAGTCTTCGTGTGGGCCCATCCTTACTATCAGCAAAAAGGTTCCACATGTTTATGAGCATCCATTATTGGCAGCACTTAAATCACAAATTGCATTTCCCTGAAGATAGTTCCAAGGATAGTTCCTAAAACACACAGGTATTATGTAATTGTTGCAGCTATTATCTCAAATTGCATCAGCCCACTTCATCACACCTCAATCTCATGTCCCTGTCATCCTTAACTCCAGATGAAGCTACACTTCATTTCTACGCTGCTCTCGTTCAGAGGGATCTAGATGCCTATCACACATGTGTTAGTGGAGATAAAGCACATTGGAACCACATATTTGAGAGTCATTTGGTATGTCTTTATTCATATAATTCTATTCTGATCTAAGTCTTCATTATTCAGAGGAGAGCAATGAATTATTTTGAGGAGGTGCTGAGGGAAGGAAAGGCACCACCTCATGTTCACCCCCTCCTCTTGAGCCTTTGTGAGGTTTGGAATGCATCTGATGTCTCCCAAGACATCCATTCCATCTCTGACAATGATTCAAGAGTCATTGGGGGTATTTATTATGTCCCTCCCAGTGAATTCCTGCCCCTGAGTGCTCATTTCACTCAAAATGATAACAATCTGGGGACTGGAAGTCATTCAGCGGCTGGGCTGAAGGACATTTCCAAGGGGAAACAGCCAGTTGGTATGTCAGCAGTTTACGTCTGCCCTTGGTCTTGCCATTGAATTATCTCATATCCTGCCATCTTTAGACACTGCAACTTTAGATATCCAAGATGAAGTTTCCGCATTGAAGAGGAAACTAGCAACATATGAGCATATTCTTGAAGCCCTTAGAACACAGGTTCTACGCATTTCAGATCACTTGAACATTCTGGATCCCAGCTATGAAGGGGAGCAATATGACTATAGTTTGGAATAGTTTACCTTGTCTCATGTAGGGATGAATGAACATGTACTTTGTGGCAGCCTTCATGGATGCCGATGTTTCCATTTGTAATGTACTTTAGAAGCGATGGCGAAGCTGCCGAGTGTGATGAATTGCCGACGTAGCTGCCAATATAGATGCCGATAGAGCTGCCAAGGCTTTAGAAGCAATGGCGAAGCTGCCAAGTGTGATGAGAGTTGCCGATAGAGTTGCTGACGCAGCTGCCGATATAGATGCCGATAGAGCTGCTGAGGTTTTAGAAGCAATGGTGAAGCTGCCGAGTGTGATGAGAGTTGCCAATGTAGCTGCCAACGCAGCTGCTGATATAGATGCTGATAGAGCTGCTGAGGTTTTAGAAGCAATGGCGAAGCTGCCGAGTGTGATGAGAGTTGCCGATGGAGCTGCCAACGCAGCTGCCGATATAGATGCTGATAGAGCTGCCGAGGCTTTAGAAGCAATGGCGAAGCTGCCAAGTGTGATGAGAGTTGCCGATGTAGCTGCCGAAGCAGCTGCTGATATAGATGCCAATAGAGCTGCTGAGGCTTATGAAAGCCTAGGGATAGTTGCAGAAGATGTAAGTCGAGATGATGGATAGCTGCCAAAGCTGCTGTGGTTACTCAGCCAAATTGTAACACCATTGGCAGAGACTTTGGTCCAGCATGCCTTAGCCGGTGGCCCACCCAAAGAATTTCACTTGGCAGCTTTCACTGTCTACTTATAGTTCTTTGAGATCATTGTTCATGGCTAACTGAAAATACTATCTACTCCTACTTGGTTGTGGCTTTAGAACTTTACCAAACTCAGGAGGTGGGTTACACTTGAGTAATGTAGTAAACCTGGACTCTGCCTGCACTGCCATTGAACTCCACATCGAAATTTGTCTCTCTGCCCATGCAGCATGCCCTGGCTGTAACTGGTGGTCAACATGTTCCATCTTTGATTGCCAAAATTGAGCTTGATGCCTAAAAATTTTGACTGCAGACTTCATCTCAACCTGAAGACATTGAAGTTCTTCAATCCACTGCATCTTTTGAGCCTTTGCCCTCAACCAATGCACTCGATAAACTGCAATGAGAATCAGATGCCTTGATTGAGTGTGAAGAGAGAGGTGGGCTTACAGTCTTCCATCCATTCCCCAACATCGGCATCTCTCCTGACATCCATTGTCCAAAACCAAGGCAGTGATTTGTTCCGCTGTTCACGAACCTGAGGTGCAATGATGCTGGTCTTGACACTCAGGTGCTGCCGAGTCAGAACCTTGTACCGATCAAGGAGAGAAGAGGTTGCTCCAAGGTCAACTATGGCCTGCCGAGCACGCATATACACCTGAGCATGATGCTGAACTGTTGATTCGGCAGCATGGACTTCAGCCCAGGCACGTGTCTTGAGCCTCTGTGTACATGCTGGGTGGACATCATTTCTGAATATGTAAGACTTGTACCCCAGGGAAATCCGGATGTGATGTAAAGCATCATTGAGTTGGCCCTGTCTTAGATGCAGTTCAGCATTGACCAGATCCTGGCAGCATTTTGGCAGCACCAATCTCGTCCTAGGTTGGCAGGTAGGTGCAGCAAGATGTGCTCGGCATCAATACTGCTGTTAGTAAGACTGTCTTCTGACGATTGCATTTGTTGAGGTTTCAAGGGAGATGTGATTCCCTCCTCCTCCTCATCATCTTCTTCGTCAATGCCATCAAATTCACTGCCGATGTATACTTCTCTTGCTGAGGTGTCTTCCCAGGAGTCATCTTCACCATTGGCAGCGGCATGAATAAAGTTAGCTGCCTGCTTCTGGAAAGTATCAATCCTTTCTTGGAGCCGTGCACGCTTTAAGGTCATATCCCTTTGTTGATCTGGTGTTGGATGGGCCCCGATTTTCCTCACCAAAGCTTGTAGAGATAACCTTTGTCAATTTCAACATCATTTTTCAGAAACATTCATTGGGGGGAGGTGACCTGGAAAACATACTGCATCTCCTGAAATTTTAATCCATTGGCCAGCCATGCAACATGTCCCTTTTGGCCAGAGTTACCTATCTCCTTTTCTGTCAACTCCAGGAGTATTTCTGCACGGGATGGGACTGGTGCCAGATATTGGGAAGGACCAATGTAAAGGGTGATCTGACTCACGGCGTTTCATTTTGATATCATATATATCCATAACGGTGACATTGTGTGCTCACTCCTGTTGAGCAAGCATCTCTTCAGCAGTCCAAGTTGCAACACACTCTGGAGTTGGTGAAGCGTTTATCATCTCAAATGCTGCAACGCTTGCAATTGCTCCCAAAAGTGCCTTTCGGTAGCGCATAGATAAGGCATTGCCTATGTAAATGAGTCAGTGCTAGCATGGTATCCTTGGTCAAATGCCTGCCTATGTCAATAAGCTTCTTCCAGTTTGAGTCATTCATGTGGTCATCTATGACCTCCCGACGATGTGACGATGACATTCCCCTAGTGCTTCGGGAGATTTCATTTAGTGGTGCCCAAAGGGTTTCAATGGTTTCTCCATCTATCTGTCTGCCACCTTCAATGAAGATAGGTGAATACCTGGCCAGGCAGGTATCTTGGTGCCCGTGGATATGAAATAGACCGATACCCAACTTGAGCTCCAGGTTATCTGGTAGATTGAGGAAGCTGCTGTCGTTCACCCTGTCCTTCATATGAATGCTCCATTGACACATGACATCGTAGCAGATGAGGGCTGCCTCTATTCCCTCAGTATTATAGTTGATGGCTTTGAATATGGAATAGTCCATGTTCCTCTGGCTTCAGAGGGCTTCAGCCTAATAACATTTACCAATTTAATAAGGACTCACGCTTCCCCTTTCTGAAAGTCAACAACAGAATCCGGCACAAAGTTCCCATGAATGCATGCTGTGGCACCAATTCCAGTTGACTCCAGGTGTCCACTATGCTTGTTTACATTGTTCACCGCAGGGTGATCATGGCATGTTGATCTCTATGTAATGGTAAGTCCATACCCTGCCGAGATGCAAAAGTTAGTCTGACCTGCCACCTGTCCACTGCCAATTTCAGATGCCACTCATATGGCATTTGGCTGACCATGAAGCCAGTGCCATCAGAGAGAGGAACATCGTTCTCTGGATTTCTCATCCTCATGTGCTCAGCCTGAAAGTTGCCATCCATCATGAAACCTCTCATAAACAGGGTTTTTCTAAAAGTAGTCAGTTGGCAGCTACTGTGCACCAAGATCTATAGACGCACCTATTCTCATACTCCCTCCAATCTTCAGGGAGGTTTATTCCAGGCTGTGCACACAATGCACAAAATATAGCCATTGATCCTGGCTTGTCTTGATTGATTTCTCCATACCCAAAACCAAATCTCTTGCGGGAGGTAAGCGCTCTCCAGTATCGGCTGATCCTTAAAAGCTCCCGATATCGATCCTGAATCGGCTAGTCAGTCTGCCATTGGCAGATACAATAAATACCCCTATCAGCACTGTATTCAGAAACACATCATTTGTCAGCCTCCTCAGACGACTAAAAAACTGGCTAGGAGTTGTTTTGCATTCAAGGTTGTCCAAGTGGAACTCTTCTAGCACCCAGAAGGTGAAGGCCATCTTTGGGTTATGAAAAGTGGCTGGAAAGAGCCCTGCCATCATCAACTGTAAGTCATGCTTGGGGGCTTCAAGGCAGCAGCACCAGTTGATGCTGATCTCATGGATGCCAGACCTGTCAATAACTGTTATGAAAGGTTTTGAGCTGCCAAAGCCAAGGTCGGCAGTGACATCATCCTTATCACAGCTATCAGCCTGGAATCTGTCTTCTTCATTGCAGTCCATCTGCAACTATTTTTTTCAGAACAGCGTTTACAATATGAGGATTGGATAACACACGCTTTGAGTGGGGCATAAATCTCCAGAGTGCCCAAGACACAAGTTCACTCCAATTTCCTGCAACCATGATGGCATGAAGTATTTCCCTGTCCACTTCTGAACCCGGTGGAAGGGAAGCTGTTGGTGAGAGTCTTGGCAGCATTCCCGGCAGAGAACAGGAGCAGGGAAGCAGTCAGAGCACCTCCACTCAAATGGAGCAGACTTGCAGCGTGCACACATTGAAGTAGCTGGAACACCTTCATAGCTGAGGAGGCAATGCAGGTAGGAGTCTACCCTAGGAATGAATTCCTCAATGTAGTTGTTCCGGGACTTAGAAATTGTAAGATACCATACAAGGAGGACATCTAAGTAAACTCACTCTCTTCATCTCATCTGCTGCTGGATCCTCTGTCCAAAATGTCTCATCAATGTCCATAGATGGGAGGGTGGCTTGATGTGATGCCGAGTTGAGATTCTCTATTCCTCTGGCAGCTTGCTTCTTTGTCCTCCACCCTGCTGATCTGCTCACTTCCACTGCAATATCTCTAGCTCCCCGAGAGGTCTCTCGGGTCACCCAATCAATAATCTTAGGCTTTGATCCTCTCTTGTAAACTTTGGAAGCTTTTACGCCCTTAGGTGCCATATTGGAGGTCAGTTCACTTGCAGTATGAGTCCTCCAACAATGAGAAGACGTGTAGTCTCAACCAGCCTGTCGGCAATTTTCCCAATTGAGTTTCATCTGGCCAATTAAACTGACAGGGGCCAGAAGCTATTCATGCTTCTGTTGGCAGTCTGGCAGGTTGACACCGGCAGCAACTTTCCCTAGTTTGATATGTTTCAGCTGCCATACAAGCTTATTTTTGCTAGTACCATCTTTGACAGAAAAGAGCCAAATTGTTGGTTCAGCAATTCTCGGCAACAGGACCTGGCAGCTTGGTCACACATTATTTTGAGGTCAATCTCCGGTGATTGTATCTACATTCAGGGGCCTGTGGTGATCTAGTTGTGCCTATGTTGGGACTTAGCATGGGCAACCTGTGCAGAATAGTTAGGCAGATGAATGGGACGCAGCATACCTCCACAGAAAACCAGGTGCTAAGTCTTGCATAGTTTGATTGAGACATTAAGATAAACATTATCATGTGTAAAAGTATTCCATGAGCATGCCCTATTGATGAGACAACTCAGCTTGTCGCACTGAATGGCTCTGATAATATCTGTGATGAGTGTCTCACTGTTTATATGCAACAGAGAGACCAAGGATCACAAGGAACAGGGTGGCTAACGTCGAACCAGCAAGGGAGTAGAACAGGGAGAGAAGACAATGGACCATGAGTAGCAGGACAAGGATGAGGAACAACCCAATGGTGGGAAGCTGCTCAGTTAACGAGAGTGGTACAAGTGGGGATGTCGCAAGTGGACAGTCTGAGGGACTGTCTGTTACATTGCTCCAGCTTATATACCTGAATACATGGTCTGTGCATACTTTAGGGGAGGCCCAACTCCGATCCACGGGTGGGCCCATGGAATACTCTAGAAGAGTTCTAAAGATAGCATGGAATGTGCTGGAAGGTTTCTAAGTATATCGTCCAATAGCATTAATCCCTGACAAGCTCCACTCATCAGGTGATTGATCAACAATCTTCGTTTACTGATCAACGGACTTTGTTTTATCAATCAACGATCTTTGTTGATTGATCAACAAACAAGTCATGTGAGGTCATCTGACCTTTTGCTTGGTAAGTCCCGGTTCCGGACTGGGCCTTTCTTGAATAGGAAGGAAAGGATTATCCAATCCTTTCATGTGCATCATCTTGGCTAGTTCCACTAGACCAATACTTGGGTTTGTGTGCGCGTTTCCTTGCACACTCTTGAGTTTCATGGGTAAGTCACAGACTGAGGTATAGGTTTGTGACAGTATCCCCTCTTTAGGACCGTGCTGCGCCGTCAGCACTCTAAGGTTACTTGGTCAAGGCGTGGAGGGGTTCCTGGCATGGAACTGGTGAACTAGGAGTGATGCATGTTTCATTTGTGATGCAGGGAGCCATGAGTTTTCGGAACTAGGGTAGCCCTTCCACTTGATGAGGTACAAGATCCCTTTCTTGTTGGGTGATACTTTGGACTGGAGTACTGCTTCAACTTCATAGTGTTCTTCTTCTCCTTGAACTATATCTGGAGGAGGTCTGGTGAAGTTAGGTCCATGTGCAGGGGTTTCCTTGTATGGTGATATCAGAGAACTGTGGAAGACTGGGTGGATTCGCCATGACTTGGGTAGTTGGAGTTTGTAATTAACTCCCCATGTAGATAGGACTTTGAATGGACCATGGCGTCTGGGGGCTAACTTGGCTTTGGGGTGTGTGGTGTGAACATTGGTTCCTTCTAACCACACTAGGTCTCCTACTTTGAACACATGGGAGGCAATGGGTACCCTAGATCTCTTCATGACTTCTGCAGCTACTTTTAGTGCTGCTGTGACTTTGGACCGTACTTGATCCAAGGTACAAAGGTGCTCTTCTACCGTGGGAATCTTGGTAGCGAAGTTTACTGGGGGAATGAACTCTGGTTTGAATCCGTACCAGACTTCAAAGGGGGATCTTCCTGTGGCACTGTGTTGGCGAGTGTTGTGGGCGAACTCCATGAAGGGTATTAGTTCTACCCAATTGTCTTGCTGGAAGTTACAAAAAACGCGGAGATACTGTTCCAATTCCTGGTTGACTCTTTCTGTTTCACCATCTGTTTGAGGGTGGAAGGCTGTGGACATGGTGGACTTGACTCCCAATTGTTCCCAGACTTCTTGCATGACTTTAGAGGCGAATTGGGGTCCTCTATCAGAGATAACTTGGCGTGGTAGTCCGGTTCATCTCCAGACATTCTTCATATACAACTTGGATGTTTCTTCAGCAGTGATGGTTTTATTGCAAGGGGTGACAATGGTGGCTTTACTGAGGCGATCTACCACCACGAACAAGGAGTCGTATCCTTGAGAGATAGGGAGGTCTGTGATGAAATCCATGGTGATAACTCCCCATACGTCTGTGGGTATTTGATTTGGTAACAGGGGTACTTGAGTTCTTGGCTTGATCTTAGTTGCTTGACATGTGGCACATCCATCCACATAACATTTGACAAAGGTGGATATCCCTGGCCACCAGAATTCTCTTGATACTATTTTATAGGTCTTCCATCTTCCTGGATGTCCTGTGGCTATATGGTCATGATATCTCTTGACAATGTCTCTTCGTAGTGCGTCATCCTTTGGGACATAGACTTGTCCTCTGAACAGAATGATTCTGTCTTCTAGGTTCCATTCTTCTAGGCCCTTTACAATGGATCTTGGGCCATTCTTCAAGATAGCTTCTATGGCGATGCTGATGTCTTTATCATATTCTTGACTTGCCTTGATTCTCTGATGTAGGGTTGTATCTCCTAAAACTGTGACTGCTGTAGGGCGGGTTGCGCAAATTGCGAAAAACTTGGTATCTAGTAGGGTACGCAACTCATCTTCAGTTGCTATCCCCTCTTTAAGATCTGGACGCCTGGACAGCGCATCCAATTTATTCTGCACGCCTGGTTTGTGAATGATGGTGAACTTGAAACGCGAAAGGAATAAAGCCCAATGCGCTTGACGACGTGTGAGCTTCTGCTTTGTGGCAAAATAAACTAAATTGCCATGGTTGGACCAGATTTCAAGGTTATCCTCATGACCTTCAAGGTAATGGCGAAAAATGTCCAAAGCCCGGATAATGGCAAGGAGTTCCTTATCATGTATTTCATAGTTCCGTTCCGCTGGTTGTAACGACTTGGAATGGTATGCAACTGGGTGCCATCTGTTCAAGGCATCAGGTTGTTCAAGGATGGCTCCTGTGGCGAAGTCACTGGCATCGGTGATGAGTCGGAAGGGTTTACTATGGTCAGGAAGAGCAAGGACAGGGGCTGTGACAAAGGCTTGGATGAGGGTGTGGAATGCGGACTCCTGTGATGTACCCCAGAGGAACGGAGACTCCTTCCTAGTGAGGTCGAATAAAGGCCTAGCAATGGTTGAAAAATCCTTAATGAACCGTTGGTAGAAGTTACAAAATCCAAGGAAAGCTTGGACATGTTTGACAGTTCATGGTGTAGGCCAATCAGTGATTCCTGCGACTTTAGCAGGGTCCATCTTGAGTTGTCCATTTGAGATAACAATCCCAAGGTATTCAATAGATGTCTGAGCAAATACACATTTCTCAGGTTTGAGGTATAAGTCGTGTGCCTCAAGATGTGAAAGGACTTCATGGGTTAAGTTGTCCAACATGGCAGGATCTTCTGAAAAGATGAGGATGTCATCCAGATAGACGACAACATGTCCTTTGTCTATCATGTCTTCAAAGATGCCGTTCATAAATGTCTGGAATGTGGCAGGGGCATTGCAGAGACCAAAGGTCATGACGGTGGGTTCAAATAGGCCTAGGTGAGTTTTGAAGGCAGCTTTATGTTCGTCTCCTTCCCTGATACGGATATTGTTGTATCCCCAATGAATATCCAACTTGGTGAAGTACCTGGCACCGCATAATTTGTCGATTAACTCAGGGATCAGTGGTAAAGGGGTGGCGTTCTTGATTGTAATGTCATTGAGGGTGCAGTAATCTTGTACCGGGCGTAATTTGCCATCCTTCTTGTCTATGAAAAAGAAGGGGCTGGCCATAGGGGACTTGGAAGGATGGATGTATCCTCTCCGCAAATGTTCTGTGATATATTCTTTGAGTGCCGCTGATTCTCTGGGGGTGAGTCTGTAGATGCCACAATTGCACATCTTCAAGGCTGGTTTGAGTTCTATGGCATGGTCCCATGCTTGATGTTTTGGAAGTTGGTGCAAGGCTGTTTCGCTGAAAACCTTGGAATATTTGTGATACTGGGCAGGGATGTGATCAAGGGATTGCTTTGGTATATTTTTCGCTGCAATAGCCATACTGGTAGTGGATTTTGCTTGAATAGCAAGGTTGTCATACTTGCTAAAACTGTGATGGTACAAGAAACTTTCTATGGCTTCTTGGGCAAAGGCATCTTCGGTTATCAGGGATGTATCTTCTACTGGATGTAGGGCATTAATGGTGGTAGCCCGTGTCTGTGGCTTTCAGGATGTGATTACTAGGGGGTACTTGGACAAGGTACAATTCATGGGGCATCTTGTAAAGGCGATCTGTGGTAATGCCCAGTCTACTTCTGGGTTGTGCGCATGGAGCCAATCCGTTCCTAGGATAATGTCATGGTCCCCTAGTGTGGTAACATAGAGTTCTGATGTTTCTTCATGGTAGTCGTTATCTGTGGTCTTGACTCGGATTTTCTGGATTGTAGTATACTTGACTGATCCCCTCTTATTGAGTGTTCCATCCACATTCTTTACTGGAAGTGGGTTGACTAGTGTCCGCAGGGTGAGGTTATTCTTGGTGGCAAAGTCTTGATCTATGATTATCCCTTCTGCGCCGCTATCAAGCAAGGCGCGTGCACTGATTTCTTGTCCAGTTGTTTTTCCAACTAGAGTCACTCTGAGTGTAATAGATGGTGATCGTCTATTTCGTATAGTATCACTGGGTACAGGCTCAGAGTCTAATGTCTCTAGGAGAGAATACCTATTCTCAAAACTAGACCTGGATAGACATAAAGTCCCAACTGACAGTGCAGCAGAGGGACACTTCAAAAATCCTCATAGACAGGGCAGGAGTGAGGGCGTGGAATCATGACTTGGGGACGTGGGCTGTGATATACGGCTGCTACATGGGCCGGATGTTCTTCAGTATGTTCTTCTTCGGCAAATTGATCTTCCTGGGTTACTGTGGCACAAGCTCTGAAGTCGCTTCCTTGGCGTGGGTTTGGACGTCTATTTCCTGTCCCTTGGCTGTACTGGCTTGCCTTGACGTGGCATTCTTTAGCCCTATGACCGGGTTTTCCGCAGTAGAAGCAGAGCTTATCCTTGAAGCATCTGTCCTTCTCTGCCTTTGATATTTTTCCACCCAACAGGGGATGTGATGGTGCTGTGGTAACATTGACTTGGGCATGATCTTCATCTGTGGTTATGGCGCGGTTTCGTGGGCCTGAACTTCTGTTAAACGTGGTAGGGGTGCTGTACATGCGCCAGAGTCGATCAAACTCTCTTGCTTTTTCTGCTAGGTCTTCTAGCGTGGTAGGCTGTGGTGATACACCCATTATCTTTTGGTGTAATGCCATGGGAAGTGCCTTTCTAAAGGCAAACATCTGGGTTTCTTCATTGGCTCCGCTTCGGGAGGCGTAGGTTGACCAGTCTTGGTACCATTCATTGAAAGGGCGTCCGCCCATCTTTGAGGAGTACATGGCGTTGGTGGCTTCCAACTTTGAGTATGCAGGGACAAAGTGTTTCTTGAAACTATCGTGGAAATCTACCCAAGTTCCAAAATTGATATGCGTGGCTGATAAGGCTCTCTTCTGTTTATCTTGAGCCCATTCTCCAGCAGATGTGCCAACTTTGAAGTGGGTTAGAGCGGCTGAAACCCTCTTTCCTTCATTAGTGTACGTGGATTCATTGAGGTAGTAGTAATTCTCCAAGTTGTTCCAAAAGGCTTCCACCTTTGCAGGAGTACCATCGAATGATTCAGGGGGGATCCCAAAAGCTTGGTGTTTGCTGAACCAGACATGCTTGCTGGGGTACTTGGTGTGCTGGGATAATGTAGTGATAAGCGCTTCAACCTTTCTGGTGACACTTCCTAGGTTCTGGGAGACCTCTTCTTGGTCACTTGATTCACTGCACGCTGATCTGGCACCTGCTGAAGGTGGTGTTTTAGGAGGTGACCATGCTTGTGCTTCTGGCTGGGTTTCTTGGGCTGAGGTTGCTTCTTCTTTGTGGTCAGAGGATTCGTCTTCTGACTCTGAGAACTGAACAGGTTTCTTGTTTGTGTATTCCCACCGGTCTCTAGAGTGTTTCCACTCAACAGTCTTAGAGTGGTAATTTCCGACAAGGTTGGTGTAATCAAGATTTTCGACGTGGGAGATGTGGGGGTGAAGTCTGGCGAAGTCTTGGATGGTTACTTCTTCAAGGGTGTCTAGGAATGTCCAAGGAAAATGTCCGTCCTTGCTGACAACTGTTCTTTTAAGGAATATGCCCTGGAATCTTTCGTGGGTTTCGTTGTAGATGGGTTCGTCAACATCCAATGGAATAATTGCTTCTTCTTCTTCTGTGAGTTCTCTGGTTACTGGAGTTGTGCTGCAACTCATTCACTAGTGGCGGGGTAATCTGGTGACAGTCCAACTGTTGTTATTCCACTGGTAATGGATTTTATAGGCCGGTTGCAAGATGGCTTGGTCTGGTAGATTTCATCTAGTTTTACAACGGATCCAATGATATTCCTCGTAAATCCCAAAGTGGGTAACTGTGGTGAGGCTTCTCCAAAGGTAGTTCTGAAAGTTGAGGATGTTTGACGTGAATTCTCTGATGTGTTCCAAAGGGTGGTCAACTGTTAGGGTGACTCTATGCTGGTCATACTGCAGTCTGCAGTGTTCTTTGAAAGCCTTGAGTTCTCTGGGTTTCCTGGTAGGTAGGTGCTCCGCAATGTAGACGGACTCTGGGTAATGGCAGTGTAACTGTACTGCCTCTGTCCGGAGGTAGTTGGCTTCTTCACTACTGGTGGAGTGCTGCCTGACAATGGGGTTTACTGGTCGTGAAACTAGGGGTACTCTGTTAGGTGGGTACACTGGGTCAACCGGAACTGGGGGTTCTCTGATGGATGGGTACACTGGTTCGGATGGACCAGCTTGGTTAATTCTAGGAATATCCCTATTAGGGACAACTGGCAGTGAAGCGAGGAGGAGGTCTTCTTGGTGTATGGAAGGATATTCCACATGTGTTCTATGGTTTCGTCTTCTATGGGGGCACTGCTGGATGTTTTGGGATGCCAGGTTGATAGCCCAATCTACTATGCTTTCTCCAATGTTTTCCAGTTTGGATCTGGACAAGAAATCTACTCTTTATTGTATAAAGGGTAGATAGGCGTTGCCTGGGGCCCACAATACTACACTAGGTGGAGTAGGTGGGGTATCTGGTCTGTATCCGCAGTCACACACTTCCTTTGCACACCAACACCTTCTTGGTCCGTTCCAAAGGTTAGGTTCTCCCCAACTGTCAACAGACTCTGTTGGTATACTAGTGGGACTGCTTGGTGGCAGTGGGGTTTCGACAAGGGGTGGAGGTGCTCGCGCTTCAGTGAACTCGAGGATTTCGGGGTCGTTGGGGGTGTCTGGAGGGAGGTGATAAACTTGAGGGTCGATGAGGCGGTGGTCTGGATTTTCAAGAGTAGTTTCCCAGCTGGAAGAGCTCCACTTGTACGTGAACTCTTTACCTTCGACTATGGCCAGGTGGAATTCTGTTCCTGTGGTGACAAGACGGATCTCTTGCCAGGTGACTTGGACTTGGTCATAGTTGAGAGAGAAGCGTTCTAGGTATCTGATATGTTCTCCTGCTCTGATGCGTCGGATGAGTTCTTGCCTTTGAGGGGCAATGTGGATGAACCAAAAGTGGTCGTCTTTGGTCCACAGGAGGATGGACTCGGCTGGGGAATTGTTAACAGTGGTGGCGTCAGATAGATGCCAATATAAGAGTTGTTCTTGGGCAGCTTCAGCTATTCTTGCTAAATCAATGTTCTGGAAATCTTTGTAGTCCCACTGGTAAGTTACTTTACCAAAGGGCAGGAGGTCTCGGAGTTTGTTTAAGAGGAATGGAGGATCACTCCAACAGTCAATGATCTCACACTGACTGGCGTCGAACAAGGATGTTTCAGGGTAATAAGTCCTGAGCTGGAGAAGGCGATGGGTTTCAAAGAAGTTCTGGGCATGTCGGAGTCTTTCTCCTTCTTGAAGGCGAACTGGGAATATTGACACTGAATGCATGAACCCCGATGTATTGGCAAGAAATGATAACAACTTGTACTACCACTTACTAATTAAAGTAAATGGCTACAAGGGCGTGTTATCACTGTGTGTTGAGACGAAATTGAAAGGGTCCACAGGGATGCGGGGCGTGAAACAATAAGATAAAAGGTGAGGGCAGGTCCTCACTGAGTCGTCGAAATGGTACCCTTGGTACACCGCATATACGTGATCTTCAAAAAACCCTAGGTAACCGTACGTAGTTACCACACGTCCATCCAAGAAATCGTGCACCTCAAGTATAACGAGCATATATACGTACGCTTCACAAATGAGGTGGTTCAGGTTCCTGAACGCATCATGGATGCCATCCCGGAAACTGTACTTGATGGACCCCAAAGGGAGGTCTTCGCTGGGGAGGTCGAGCACTGCTTTGCAGCAGGCATAGATGGGTTGGATTCCGAGGGCGACGGCAACATCGTGTCAGCGGGGGTAAATGGTCAAGAAGTGGAAGGACGTGAACTGGAAAGGAATGACGCTGGTGAAAACAGGGGGGTCGTTGCACAGAGCTTCTGTTGTGCAGATTGTGTGGATGGAGAACTGGTGGAACTCCGAAATTTGCTGCCACTCCTCTCCTCGAGGGGTGTAGACTGCAAGGTATTGGTGGGGGTGCTCTCCTCTAACTTGGAGACAGGATGGGGGGCGGTTGACAGGGGCAGGGGGAACGTTCTCTTGGCTCTCTTCTACTGGTGCAGGGGATGCACGCTGTTCCAAGTAGAAGGCTACACGAAGCTCTGCAGCTTCGTAGTCAATGGGGGAGTCGGGGGTTGGTGGATGAGGAGGAGGTGTCAACGGATGGAGGGCTGGAGATGGAATACGAAAGACGGGGGACAAAGCTGGACGAGGGACAGGGGACACCAACCGTACTGAGGGGGGTGTCTGTGGCAAGGGGACTGGGGATGGGTAACGAAGCTCCAGAGTTGGGGTCCAAGCTACTGGTAGGGAGAGGGCAGGGGAACCTTGGGGGGAGGCGATTCTCTCAACGACTAGAGGAATCTCTGGTGGTGGTGACAGGAAGAAGGGGGGAAACAGCAGGTTCTGCCCTAAAGGGGACAATGGGAGACGAGGGGGAGATGATGGAGGAAGGGGAACACTTGGAAGACGACGAAAATGATGAGGGGGGGAATCATCAATGTTATGGAAAGAGCCTGAATCAGCATCCCACGCTCCAAACTCGGAGTAATCGTAGTCAGACACTGAGAAGGTTTGTGGTTAGCAAGCTAAGACTGTCCAAGTGTGATGAGTGTCTCACTGTTTATACGCAACAGAGAGACCAAGGATCACAAGGAACAGGGTGGCTAATGTCGAACCAGCAAGGGAGTAGAACAGGGAGAGAAGACAATGGACCATGAGTAGCAGGACAAGGATGAGGAACAACCCAATGGTGGGAAGCTGCTCAGTTAACGAGAGTGGTACAAGTGGGGATGTCACAAGTGGACAGTCTGAGGGACTGTCTGTTACATTGCTCCAGCTTATATACCTGAATACATGGTCTGTGCGTACTTTAGGGGAGGCCCAACTCTGATCCACGGGTGGGCCCATGGAATACTCTAGAAGGGTTCTAAAGATAGCATGGAATGTGCTGGAAGGTTTCTAAGTATATCGTCCAATAGCATTAATACCTGGCAAGCTCCGCTCATCAGGTGATTGATCAACAATCTTCGTTTACTGATCAACGGACTTTGTTTATCAATCAACGATCTTTGTTGATTGATCAACAAACAAGTCATGTGAGATCATCTGACCTTTTGCTTGGTAAGTCCCGGTTCCAGACTGGGCCTTTCTTGAATAGGAAGGAAAGGATTATCCAATCCTTTCACGTGCGTCGTCTTGGCTAGTTCCACTAGACCAATACTTTGTATTCCTGGGTTTGTGTGCGCGTTTCCTTGCACACTTTTGAGTTTCATGGGTAAGTCACAGACCAAGGTATAGGTTCGTGACAATATCAGTATATTTGAGCTGCCAAAAAACACCATTGCATTACGCTTGTAAAGAGAATCAGAGCTATGAACAAGCTACCAAAGCTGTATTCAGACTTGGGTCACTTGGCTTTGATACTGTTCACCATATGAAGGACATGTTTAATATTAAGTACATTGAAGTTGGAGTCTGTACAGCATCTACACTACTCATAATGATTTAACTTCATCCAAGTGTCCCCAGGTATCCCAGCCCATTGATGGACCCTATCCCTCATAAAGTATGCAAAACATACCCTTTCTCCATTGAACTTGGGCACTCCATGCTCCAGCATCTTTCCTGAAAATCCAACAACTGTGCCAGGCCCATACTCTAGAGAAATCCCAAGTCCCAGCAGCTTCAGATTGCAGTCTTGGTAGCTTCCTAGCGAAACCAAGAGGTCATACCAATTGTGCCTAGATAGGACATCCCAATGGAGGGGAGTGAGCCTATTGGAGATGACTGAAAAGCCACTGAAGCAGGAAGTCCATTTGGAAAGGACTTTCTGATCTTCACCCCTGATCTTGGCTCTTTCTCTGGTGACACCCAAGGTGGCCTGACCTGCTGAGTAAAGTGCCGGGTGAATGATGCTGAGGATGGCACTCAGAATCAAATTGGATTCCGACATGGATTCCAGGCAGTGAATAGAATCAGGATTCCTGAAGTTGGCGCTAGCCCTTGGGATCTCGTTGGAATACTGTTTGGCAGCACTCGGCAGCTATAAGCTGCCAAACAGTGAATTATGATTTGGCAGCTCACCTCATGTCCTTGCTCATGCCATGCTGCCGAGAAGTTCTCCACACCTGTTGGCAGCTTGGAACCTACTTGGAATTTGTGTTTTTTACCACACCAAGATTTAGTATTTAATGAAGCTTGCAGTAGCTGCCGCAACTTCTGTGTGACAGCCAGCATTTGGCCCTGAACAATATTAGTTACACTGCCAAGATGCAAGAAACAAGCTATATTGACCTGCTGAGCCTCAGTCAAAATACCTGGAAGGTGCCAGGCCAAGATTACGCCATGAATATCAACAATTACACAGGGGCTTGACAGGTTGATGTTGGCAGATAAGTCACTGCGTGGAGGGTATCGCTTTTCCAATGATGCTTTGGTATTGCGGGTACCTTTTGACTCCTTCTGATGATTGACTTTCAGTGTGTACTGGGAATAGCGGACAGCATCCCATCCAATTTTCACTGCTGAAACAAATGTTAACTGTAGCTGCCGAAGCAGCCAGTTGCCAAAGCAGCCAGCTGCCAAAGCAACTAGCTGCCAAAGCAACTAGCTGCCAAAGCAACTAGCTGCCAAAGCAACTAGCTGCCAAAGCCAGCTGCCAAAGCACCAGCTGCCAAAGCAACCAGCTGCCAAAGCAATGGGCTGCCAAAGCAAAACAATCTTACTCACCATGGTTCAGAAATGCATTGGCAAGCGTTTCAGCAATCTGATCTAACTCCACAACCACAGGAACTGGAAGTAGTAGTGGTGGTAGCAGTGGTGTTGGCCTTGGCGCCATAGGGATGCCGATTGGCTGGGAGGATCACCAGGCTAACTCTGATCGGAACTGAGCTAGGACATATTGAGAACAAAGACGAGTAAAATCTAGTGGTGAAACTGCAGGAGTGCGAACAGTGTTGTTTGACTGCATGCTCTGTGGTAGAGGTATAGGGTTGTTTAGGTGGTGAAGGGTGAGGAAAAAAAAAAGTTGATTATGTCATTAGGATTTAGCTGCCAAGAGAAGCCTCGTGCGATGCCGATACATTAAAGCCTTTCCACATTTGAATGCTCTAGCTGCCGATACATTCATTTACCTCTAACTCTGCTCCCCACTTTATCCCTCTGCCAATATACAGCAATGAATGATCTACATGAAGCAGGGATTCCATCCCTAATGTCCATATATGCAGAAAAATGGTCTGGTGATGTCTCGGCAGATGCTGACTACTCTGAGACAGACTCTGAGAAGGACTCTAATGCCGAGAACCTCAGTGGGTCTTCTGATGAGTGGGAAGGAGACTCAGAGTCAGAGATGGGCTCTGAGGAAAATGAGGATGCTGACACAGGCAGCAAGGAAGGGTGAGTGCTAACTCTTTATTGCTGTTCCTATCTTATTTGGCCCTCTAGGCAGGACTCTGGATTGACGGAGGACCAACTTGACATGTTGCAGAAGCATGTGTCTGAATTTCGAGCTGCCAACTTACCCTGCCAGTTGACAATTGTGAAGGATTGTGTAACAAATATTCAGTCAGGGTGGCAATCAGAGGCCACATTTAACAGGACAAAAGTTCAGATGGTATGTCTATTCTCAGTTACAGTTGGATACTCTGACATGTTGCTAGCTTGTTCGTCAGTACCTGTACAATAAGGGCAGACGGTCAAAAAAGAAATCCACACTCAACCTTGGCCAAAAATTGACATATCGTGACATTGTCATGGATGTCCATCACAAAGAGATTCATATAATGGCTCTCTCCATGTCTAACTCAGCAGCAGGTTTGGCAGAGTACCTTGGATGCTACCAGAAAGCTGTCAAGACCATCTTCGGTGGATTGACTGAAGAAGAGATAACAAAGTATAAGGCACAGGCAAAAAGGTGGACAGAGGACAAGCCACCGCCTCGGCAGCAGCGTCGGTATGTGCATGCCTATGATTTGCACAGACACTAATGCTCTCTGTCTGGCTAACAAAGGATGTTGGAAAAACACAGCAAAAGCACGTTCTGGCAGTTTGCTCAGTATGCCTACGACCAATTTGGGATGCGTGTTGTCATCTTCACTGCGTATTGTGATGCCAAAGGGGATCCTGCTATTACATTGTGCATATCAGTCTCTATACATGCTCCTACACATCTGATGCTGCGTGACCTAGTTTTGACATCAATGATCAGCTTGGGGCACCTTCCTTTAAATCCCGCCATGAAGACTGGACCAGTGAACCGATGTTTCAGGACTTCTCTAAATGGGCTGGCAAGTGCTTCGGTAAGTATTCTATTTGTTCAACAGAATGTGCTGATGCACTGCATTGATAGGCCAACAGCCAAACGACAGTGATGAAGAGGTTCCAAATAGGAGAAAGGATGCACCTCCAGAAATCAAGTTGAAGACAGACACACAAGGGTATCCCATGCTGCCGAGCTTAAATACAAGAAGTATCTCATTGGCAGATACTTGACTGAAATGCATCGTGCGTAACTGTTTTTTGGTCAATCAAGTGGCTTACCTATGTTTTCAGAGATGGCCTCAGGTGGTGGGAAAGGGAGAATTCCCTGGACACGGCTGCATCAAGCTCAAGGAGACTATGTCCTTCAAGAGCATTTGCCAGCTGGAGTTACTCTCACACAGTACCATCACATTCAACTTGGGGATGCCAATGCCCTACTTCAACACTGGACAACCAGACAAGCCGCAGGACTGATCCCATTCTGCTTCAAGAAAGTGGCCAACACCACTCAGCAGTCTGAGCCTGCCTTGAGATGCAGAGAAGTCCCATGCAACATCAGCCATGGCAACCAAGAAAATGATCCCGATGGCATTCAAGCGGCACAGGAACAGGGAAGTGAACATGCCCACAATTTCCAGGGAGATGGCGAGGACTCCAATGGCAATGATTCCCAAGGAGGTGGTAATGCTGCCGATAATCTAGGTCCAAGCACGGTGAGTGGATTCTCAACACAGAATGAAAAAGGTACACTTAACACGTCGTTTACTACAGCATTCATTGCCTCACAATCACCTCACTCCTGGTCACTCAGGGTGCTCAAGTCATAATAGTGGTGCCAAGGAATGTGTGGAGCCGCCGACGGAAGATGGCACAGATCCGGCACCTCCCCTCATCAACCAGCCTTACTCCCCGAACAATGGTTCACAGCTTGATATATGTAACGTTTCCACTGAACGTTGATCCGACTTGGATCCGATGGGTCTTCCTTGTTTCAACGCTGAGCAAAGCGCACAGCTTCTGAACTCAGGAACGATTTGTACGACTTGTAAAGGGCGAATAACCAAAAAGGTCCCCTTATACCGCCTAGCTTGAGGTTCGTTACAAGGTGGCAACGCCTAACACTTAAGTTGGCAACAAGATAAGAGAAAGTCACACTGAACGATGACTCTGCTATAAGACTGTCTGAATTCCTGAGAGAAGTACAGGTGGATATCAAGACAACTAAGCTAGCGAACCATAGCGCAACTTGTATAGTATTTATAGTAAATGTCCGTCAAACCACAAAGGCGACACACATAGTAAGTGTAAGCATAATGACTCACATCAGTCAGCATGAATAAGGCATCAATAAGCCATAAGTAAGCGTTCCCACCAATGAGTGACTGAGCACCTCCAACCAGTGAGTAAGCAACTACAGGGCATCAATAAGCCCACCTCATCGCATCAGTAAGCGAGAATAGTAATCAAATAGTAAGCATAAGTGGGAAATGTCATCCACAACACAAATCAGCCATGCGTTAATAAGCACTGGCCTCGGCGCAACACAGGCGCTCCTTGTACGAACCCATCTTGAACACTTTCCCGAAAGGGGATCAAACCCGGCCCGCTGGAGTGCGTCCCAACGGCAGCCACGGCCCGCTGACATCGGCAGCTACAGGTCGCTGGTCTTACACCACGCAATCGCTATTTGTCGTCATTGGTCATCTTCAGGACACAACTGTCTTCCGCCAAATTCCAATGGCTACCTTCGCGTTCTTGTCCCCTGAGTTATGGGTTAGGTCGGATACGTACTGCGACCCGGGACTGTTCTTCCATCCTTCGCTGCCCCCTGGCTTATTGCTTAGGTCAGATCCCGTGACCTGGGGTTGACCTGGGGTTCCATCACATGACCGTGTCACGTGGTCCTTGCTCGTCCTGTAATAGCCTTCCTGCCAGCATCTGGGACTCTAGTGCGAGTGATCATATTACTCACGAGCTGGCGGACCTTGCATGCCTCTTCATAGGCGAGGTAACTGTCGTCTTCTGCCACTAGAAGGGCACGTACGGCTTCCTCTTCTTCGATGTCTTCTTGATCACGTGCCTCCCAGGTATGCGCCTCTGGGTAATCATGGCAATTCTTCCAGTGTTCGTGTAAACACTTGCGCTGTCTGTGGGTTGGCGTAGGGTCTGAGCGTAACAATATAGCTGCCAAAGTGTGTCCTTCCCCCTTTGAATATAGTCTTTCTTCTCACTTTCCTTTCAGGAGCGATCCCCAAAGAGTGTCATGAGGAGGCCCTGGACCGACAAGTTCAATTTTCTGGCATCACTCTCTAAGGACAGAAAGTATCATGAATTGCTTCACAAGATCAATCAAATGCTTTCTTCTGATGTGAGTTCCTTGTATTATCCCCCAGGTATAATGTTAACTTTTATTTCGGCAGCATATTATCTACATCAGCCCAGCCATCCACCACCCTGCTTGGGCACACTGGACATGGACCAAAGCATGGCTTTCAGAAGCATTTCACTCTGGGGGAGAAAAGCTTGTTTGGCAGTGGTTGCAGAGTTGCCCATATGCCTGTGACCTGTTACAAGAGGGGGAATCTGGTGATGTCTCAGTTGATGGCATCGCACTTGCCATCGGATCCCTCCTTCGGGATATAGAGGCCATGCAGTTCCCTGATGAGTTTCATCCCCCTCAGCATGTTGCCCACAGCACAGTCAGATTTGCTGTGATTGGAACAATCATCCATCCAGCACTTGATGATTTCATTCAAATCATAAGGGACTGTAACCAAAATGTGAGTGATAACAGCTGATATCAGCAGCTGGAAACATGACATTTTTCTAGATTGCTGCCGATGATGGCCAAATGTTGCCGGCAGCCCCAGTGAGCAACAACCGAGAACCTCGACGCAAGCAGACTCACAAGGGTCAAGGTAGAGACGACCAAGATGCTACCAACACAATCCACCTCCACAACTGTCAAAAATTAAATCCGCAAGCCAGCAATGTCTTCCCACAAACTCGGTGCTCAGGGTGAACTACACGGCCAACAGAGTGGGCCAAGGCTATGCAGTAAGTGATTGCAGCTGTCACTCTAGCACTATTTTTTAGACTGAATATTTTGACAGGGCGGACAAGAGTGCTTGCTCAAAGGGAGTTGGTCCCAAAGGAAAGTAGCATTACCATGTCGTTCATTTCTTCACTACCCATGTACCTCATGTACCTACCATGATACTGTCTCAGAATACTTCCACTATATGATCTACAATACATGTGATTGTCCAACAAGCAAAAACAAAGAAAGTGAACAAAAAATACCAGTAATTTGCTACTTCTGCCGATGTGTGCTGCCGAGGTACACTGCCAAGGTAAGCTGCCAAGGTAAGCTGCCAAGGTACGCTGCTGATGTACACTGCCGATGTAATAACATCCACTGCTACAATTTGTCACCCTTCAACTTGTGACCGGCTGCCTTCTTCAAAGCGGCAACGTCCTTCTTCAACTCCTGGACAGTTGCTTCCAGCTCCGTAACCCTGGCCCTAAGGTTTTGCCCATCATTGCTTGATTGGGATAGAGTGGTTGGCGACGGCTGCCGATAGCTCTTAATGGGTGGAACCACAATTCATGGCATAGGTCATTTGGGAGGAATGGGAAGTTCAACAGAGAAGAGGGCTGAAGAGCCGATGCCGGGTGCCGGTGAAAGTACAGGGGAATTGCCTTTGGATGACTCACTTTCAAGGGTCATTCAGCTGATGGTGAGAGAGGTGGAAGGTGATGCACCTGAACCTGATGCTTCAGGTGGCAAGTCTTCCTCTGTTGCACGTACATTCTTCTTGCCCTTCTGACCCACCAATTTGGACTTTGTGCTTTGCTGCCACTCTTGCTGGTCTTGCTGCTGCTGCTGCTGGTCTTGCTGCTGCTGCTGCTGGTCCTGCTGCTGCTGCTGCTGCAGCCGATACTCAAAGACGAACTTTGCCAAGAGTGCCCGCCAATAGGGTCTGCCGGTTGTATTGTCTTGGGGCATCAAGCTGCACCCCATCTTCATAGTATAGCACCGTTGGCATGCTGCTGTTGGATGTGCCACACACACAACGCCCTTAGTTGCACATTTGTCACACTGAAATACTGTTTTTGAGCTGCACATCAAGTGAATTAAGAGCACGCACCACAAATTTGACATCAAATGGAGGCTCCCAATCAAGTTCCTCAACATCAGTGTCAGAGTCTTCAGAGCCTGGTGTCTGTGACTGTGAAGCTGGAGTGGGGCACTTGAAGGATTTGGCAGGGGCAACAGTTTCGGCAGCTTTGTGCTTATGACAGTGCTGAGATCGGTAGTGAAAGAGTCAGAAAGTGGAACAGATAGATGAAATACTAGTATATGCACCTTGGCTGGCTCATCTACCGCCATATTTGCATCCTCCTGAGGGGTTGAAGGAATGGTTTTGCAGGAAGGAATTCTTATCTTCATTGAAGTGGTAGGTGCGGGTGCAGGTGTGGGTGTGGGTGCGGGTGCGGGTGCAGGTGCAGGTGCAGGTGCGGGAGCGGGAGCGGCTGGTTGTTCAGATGTTGTCAATATCTTGGGCACTCCAAAGTAGGATGCTGCTGGTGACTCTGGCACTTCAGGCTGAGTTGCTGCTGGCACTTCCAGCAACTCAGGCACTTCAAGCGCTGCCGATTGAGGTGATCCCTGCCGATCAAATGCAGCAGGCTTGTCATGCATGGGATAATCCTCAGAAGTGACGGGTTCCTGAGGTGTCGGCACTGGGCAAGACTCGGCAGCTGTATTTTGTTGTAAGAAATTGAAATAAATGAAAGAACGCCACGCACCAAGGTCCTCCCACCACCAATCCTCCCTCGGCGGGAGGTAAGAAGACAGGTCGGCAGGAAACTGTGCTAAGGGGTTGTAGTACTTGCTCCTTCCTAGCTGGTCTGGGGGAAAGTTGTCGGTGATCAGGGAAAAGTCTTGATTGTCCGGCTTCTCATTAAGCACTAGTGCCAGTGCCACTATAAGGGGGTGCAAATCTGGCACTGGCATGTTCAGGTTCTTCAACCTGAAATCCGAAAACTCCTGAACTGATTTGGCCTTATTAAAAATGGAAATGAGATCAATAAAGCAGCTAAATAAGATGCATACCTTCTCATTTTGAAAATGTGCCCTCCATTTCTCTACATCAGTATGCTCCATGACAGAAGTGTAGGCCTGGGCGGCAGCTTGGATGCGGGAAGCAATATGGAGGAAGGAAGACATTTCAGGAATAAAGGGGATGGCTAGTTGATGAGGTCAAAAATGTTGCCTTGTGGCAAACTTGAACCTGCTGTAAGTCAGATGGAGGCTCCCGACATGACTAAGCAAACCAAAAAAAGAGGATTTAAGGCATTTTGCCAGTCATGGGTACCCCAGTAACTCATCTCCCATCCACTATATGGCTACTCCTCAGACCTCACTGCCCCATCTGATGGGACGCACACAAATGCAGACACAATATCAGCCAGGAACTGAGGATTTTGGATTTGACACCCCACCACTGCTGGCAGCAACGGCAGCAGTTTCCCCTGCCGAGATCAATGCTCTCCCCCCTCATGGAAGTGAGGATTTCAGGTTTGATGCCCTGCCACAGTGTTACGCTCAGACCCTGATCAAGCCGCCAAAACACAGAAGCAGCGCAAGTGTCTGCATGAACACTGGAAGAATTGCCATGATTACCCGGAGGCGCACAACTGGGAGTCACGTGCAGAAGAAGACATTGAAGAAGAAGAGGCCGTACGTGCACTCGTAGCGGCAGAAGACGATAGCTACCTCGCTTATGACGAGGCGTGCAGAGTTCGCCAGCTCGTGAGTAACTTAATAACTCGCGGCAGTACACCAGATGCTGGCAGGAAGATTACTACAGGACGGTTGAGGGTCACGTGACACGGTCATGTGATACCCCCAGGTCACGGGATCTGACCTAAGCAATAAGCCAGGGGGGCGCGTAGGATGGAATTGTCCCAGGCCACAGTATGTATCTGGCCTAACTAATAACTCAGGGGACGTTGGAAGAAGCCATGGAATTGGCGGAAGACAGTTGTGTCCCGAAGACGACCAACGACGACAAATAGCGATTGTGTGGTGTAAGACCAGCGACCTGAGGCTGCCGATATCAGCGGGCCGTGGCTGCCATTGGGACGCACTCCAGCGGGCCGGGTTTAATCCCCTTTCGGGTATGTGTTTACGATGGATTCGTACGAGGAGCGCCTGTGTTAGCGCCGAGACCATTGCTTACTGTAGCATGGCGATTCGTGTTGTGGATGACATTTCCCACTTATGCTTACTATTTTGCTTATTGTTCTCGCTTATTGATGCGATGAGGTGGGCTGACTGATGTCCTGTGGTTGCTTACTCACTGGTTGGAGGTGCTTGGTCACTCATTGGTGGGGACGCTTACTTATGGCTTATTGATGCCTTATTCATGTGCTGATTGACGTGAGTCATCATGCTTATTATTCGTTACTCATACTATGTGTGTCGCCTTGTGGCTTGACGGACATTTACTATAAATACTATACAAGTTGCGCTATGGTTCGCTAGCTTAGTTGTCTTAAAACCCACTTGTACTCTTCTCAAGAGGTTCAGACAGTCTTATAGCAGAGTCATTGTTCTTTGTGACTTTCTTGTTGCCAACATAAAGTGTTAGGCGTCGCCACCTTGTAAAGAACCTCAAGCTAGGCGGTATTGGGGGACCTTATTGGTTATTCGCCCCTTACAAGTCGTTCAAAGTCGTTCCTGAGTTCAGAAGCCGTGCGCTTTGCTCAGAGTTGAAGCAAGGAAGACCCATCGGATCCAAGTCGGATCAACGTTCAGTGGGAACGTAACACACAGGCATCGGTTTCCCCTCCCAGGATCAACGCTCTCCCTCCTCGTGGAAGTGAGGATTTTGGGTTTGATGTACCTTTACTCGAGCATCAGTCCAATACAGATTGCAACATGCCAAGAGATAATGAGGTCTTCGGGAGGGATGCCAAATTGCTGACCAAGGAAGGGCGTGTAGAGGGTACACTGCTGGAATCAGAGGACACTGAAATGGATGGCCCTGTTCTATCAGATATTCAAGGGCCTTCCAGTGAACTACTGAAGACTCATGGTACGTCTTCAGTTAACCTTTGGAATATAATTCTAACCCTGCATTGATCAAAAGATGCAGGTTGGACTTGGGGTCAGCGTGTGCCAGCACCTGTCACGAACCTATACCTCGGTCCGTGACTTACCCATGAAACTCAAGAGTGTGCAAGGGAACACGCACACAAACCCAGGAATACGAAGTATTGGCCTAGTGGAACTAGCCAAGACGACGCATGTGAAAGGATTGGATAATCCTTTCCTTCCTATTTGAGAAAGGTCCGGTCCAGAACCAGGACTTACCAAGCGAAAGGTCAGATGACCTCACATGACTTGTTTGTTGATCAATCAACAAAGATCGTTGATTGATAAACAAAGTCCGTTGATCAGTAAACGAAGATTGTTGATCAATCACCTGATGAGCGGAGCTTGCCAGGTATTAATGCTATTGGACGATATACTTAGAAACCTTCCAGCACATTCCATGCTATCTTTAGAACCCTTCTAGAGTATTCCATGGGCCCACCTGTGGATCAGAGTTGGGCCTCCCCTAAAGTACGCACAGACCATGTATTCAGGTATATAAGCTGGAGCAATGTAACAGACTGTCCCTCAGACTGTCCACTTGCAACATCCCCACTTGTACTATCCTAGTCTACTGAGCAGCTTCCCAACATTGGGTTGTTCCTCATCCTTGTCATACTACTCGTGGTCCATTGCTCCTTGTCCTTGTTCTACTCCTTGTTTGGTTTGACATCAGCCACCCTGATCCTTGTGACCTTGAGCCTTGCTGTTGCGTATAAACAGTAAGCACTCATCACAGCACCCAGAGAGGCCATGATTGCAGCTGTATCCATGCGCTCTAATTCTGGGGCACGTACTGAGGCAGGAGATAGTCAATTGGTATGTTTAGCATATCTAAGGTTGTTGAATCATTGTAACCAGTGCCTACAGCGTGAGTACAAGGTCAGGGCCTCCCTCCTACTTGCCGAGGCAATCCGGATTCGGCAACTCTATTCAGAGCTTCAGCAGGTATATGATGTAGATGTGGAGTTAACGGATGCTGTAGAGAAAATGACAGAGGAATGCAGGTTGGCCAAGTAGCGCATCCCAAGTAAATAGCCAAAATCCATTATGTTGTGCTCTGGCAGCAGCAGGCCGTGACAGTAGTCTCACACAACCAAAAACTACTGTATAGAAAAGCTGTCAATGGCAATGGGGTTTATGGAAAAATGCTGCTGAAGTAGCAACAACTTGAAGTTTAGCTTTGCAGCAGTCTTCAGCAGCAGTCTCCGGTGGCAGTCTTTGGCAGCAGTCTTTGGCTGGTAAAATGGGCCCATACAATACCTTCGGCAGTATTCTTAGGCAGCAGAAATGGGCCCATGCAGCACCTTCAGCAGCTTTTTTATGCAGCAGTAATGAGCTCATACAGCTCCTTCAGCAGCTGTCTTCGGCAGCTGTATCCTGCAGCTGTCTTCAGCAGCTGTATCCTGCAGCTGTCTTTGGCAGCTGTATCCAGCAGCTGTCTTAGGCAGGTGAAATGGGCCCATACGATGCCTTTGGCAGTGTTCTTAGGCATCAGTAATTGGCCCATACAATACCTTCAGCAGCATTCTTAGAGGGCAGAAATGGGCCCATATCATACCTTCGGCAGTGTTCTTAGGTGGCAGTAATGGGCCCATAGGATATCTTCGGCAGCTTTCTTAGGCAGATGAAATGGGCCCATACAATACCTTTGGCAGTGTTCTTAGGGGGCAGAAATGGGCCCATCCAGCAGTTTTGGCAGCACTTTGAGGCAGCAGTAATGGGCCCATAGGATACCTTCGGGAGCTTTCTTAGGCAGATGAAATGGGCCCATCCAGCAGTTTCGGCAGCTTTGTTAGGCAGCAGTAATGGGCCCATAGGATACCTTCGGGACTTTCTTAGGCAGATGAAATGGGCCCATCCAGCAGTTTTGGCAGCTTTCTTAGGCAGCAGCAATGGGCCCATACAATACCTTTGGCAGCTTTCATAGGCAGATGAAATGGGCCCATACAATACCTTCAGCAGTGTTCTTAAGGGGCAGAAATGGGCCCATCCAGCAGTTTCGGCAGCATTCTTAGGCAGCAGTAATGGGACCATCCAGCAGTTTCGGCAGTGTTCTTAGGCAGCAGTAATGGGCCCATCCATCAGTTTCGGCAGCTTTCTTAGGCAGCAGTAATGGGCCCATACAATACCTTTGGCAGTGTTCTTAGGGGGCAGAAATGGGCCCATCCAGCAGTTTCAGCAGCTTTCTTAGGCAGCAGTAATGGGCCCATCCAGCAGTTTCAGCAACTTTCATAGGCAACAGAAATGGGCCCATCCAGCAGTTTCGGCAGCTTTCTTAGGCAGTAGTGATGGGCCCATACAATACCTTCGGCAGCATTCTTAGGCAGATGAAATGGGCCCATACAGCACTTTCAGTAGCTTTCTTAGGCAGCTGAAATGGGCCCATACAGTACTTTCGGGAGCTTTTTAGGCAGTGGAAATGGGCCCATGCAACAGTGTTGGCAGGTTTCCTAAGCCTGGACATGGGCCCATACAACACCTTTGGGTGCTTTCGTGGGCAGCAGAAATGGGCCCACACAGTGTTTTCGGCAGTTATTTTAGACAGGTGAAATGGGCCCATACTGCACTTTCAGCAGTTTTCTTAGACTCAAATGGGTTCATACAGCACCTTCGGGAGCTTTTTTATGCTGCAAAAATGGGCCCACACATCACCTTCAGGAGCTTTTTTAGGCAGCAGTCATGGGCCCACACAGTATTTTCAGATGCACGTTTAGGCAATGAAAATGGGTCCACACATTGCTTTCAGGAGCTTTTATTATGCACCTGAAATCGGCCCATACAATCAACCTGTACTATATTCTCTGTGGGCCCAGACCAACAAATTCGTGCTTTTTCACAATTGGGCCCAGATGGGTTTCAACAAGCTTTTCAGTACATCTGCAGGTGGGTTTCTACGAATGTAACATGCAATTATTTGTGTCATTATGTGAGCCACAGAGTTCTTCGGAGCTGTCAACCAGGCCATCATGCAAAATGTGTGCGCCCATGTGCTCAAGGACGCGTTGGCCATTCTTCCAGTTCAAAGTAACAGACAGCGCACATCTCACGCATTCGTTGGTTTGATTGGTTTGATTCATATATCTGTCTGGTCTCTCGTCGCACACGAAGCATGCCATGCCTAAAAGGTGTTACTTTATAATGAGTGCAGAAGAGAGATGGCCGCAACATATCTTCGAAGCGGTAGGGAAAGAACTCGGTGCACCTCACTACAGGTAACCCTCGGTAGTCCTGTGGCCAGAGGTCTTGAAAAAGACTACAAGAAAGCATTACCAGAAAGCTGCCTTCAAAGAGATAGGTCGGCTTTCCAGTGCTAAGAACTGAGATAGCAGGATTGAGTGAGTGAATGTAGCGACCATCCACATTCTCGCAAGTGGCTTCCATAAGCATGGGCCAGCACCAGTCATGTACATGCATTGGGTCAACTTCAATACTTGCAGGGACCAGGTGTAGGAGTTGGCAGTCGACCTTAGCTGTCAGATCAGCAAGGAGGTGAACCGGAAGCTCATCAAGGCTGGAATGAGACGCGAACCGAAGTCAATTAACCTGGGCAACAGCCAGGACGACGAGGGTATTGCACTGGATGAGGATAGCAACCGGATTTCCAACGTGAAGAGTGGGCCCCAAAGATTCAGAAGTCTCGTCAAAAGGGGCAATTGAGCCAGTCCAGGAGTCAGGCTCAGCAGTGGAGGTGGTTGGACCAAAGCATGGTACATTTTGTACACACTTCAACCAATCTGTCGATGATCGAGTGTTACAGAATGCCATTCAATGGCGGAGAGCCTTTGCTTTTGATGTGTTCTGGCCTTGCACAATAATCAAAGAGTTGACATTATTCCTTGGCATTTCATCAGCAATCGCGTCCTCCATGTCCCCATCACGTGTATGAGAGAGTCTGAGGGATGTTGTTTGAGCATTACCGACTTCTTGCATGGCATCCAAGGAAAGGGGCCCATGCTCCTCAGGACTAGGATTGTCGTCCTCGCTGTCATGTTCTTGGTCATGTCGATTTACAAGCAGTGTACCAAGCAGAGATAGCATGTCGACATTAGGGGCACCCTCAGCTAAGAGTTGATTGAAGACGCTCCCAGCATTGGGGATACAAGTAATGGCTTGCTGATGTCCTAAGAGCCAACAAGAGTGAAGATTCACTCTTGCAACAGTTGCATCCCCATGCCAGTCCCTTGGGCTGATATGATCGAACTTGGAGGAGATTTCTCCAGCTTGAGAGTCTTTGCTTATACGAGGCAGTGTGAGGCGACAAGTGCCGATGTCCCACTCTGGATGCTCAGCCAGAATGAGAGCGACTTCTGTCAGACCTGAGGCTTGGCTCCCAAGTTGTAGTATATCGATGTTTGCATCTGTACCGACTGCAGTCCGTATGAGACCAAAGAACGTCTCCAGGCGATCAGTCCCCAGAAGAATTGGGTAGAACTTGCTGTGCGGAGTGTCGACTTTAGCTTTAGCAATGCAGTAGAATACATTCTTGACCATAATCATGATGTCGACATAAGATTGCGTTGGCATGAACTGGGTGCGAGCGGAGCTGTCCCTGTAGAGGAACAAGGCCATATGCGCAGCTACACTCAAGTATATTAGTTGCTCATCAAGATCAAGGTCGACACAGACATAAGGAATCATGAGGTGACGTGCAAACTGTCTGAACATGTTGAGAGCCTCTTGCGCATGAGCAAAAGAGGGGCTGGAGTTATTTGGTGGAGGGGGAAGTGACCATATTTCCTTCAGGAGAGAATATGCGAGGATGACGTCTTGTTTGTCATTAGGATTGAGCAGCGAGTGGACTCGATGTGAGGGAACGCTGTTGGACTCAAGGTGTGTTCGAAGTATGGTGGGAGTGACACAAAACCCCTGTATTAACACACCTCTATTGCGCATGAGGAGGTTCCGTTGACGCTTTAGTATGTGTTTGTAATCCTTGTCGGTGGTAATGTCATCTGGACCAACCAGATGATTCATGAGCTTCAGTGTTGAGAGCTGCGCGTAGATTGGCAAGTCTATGGATAACTGAGAACTCATTGTTAGTATCACAAGAGCGTCTCCACGCTTTGCCTTGCCATCGGATGCAATGCAGACAGTTCAATAGGAAAGGTTCTTGCACGTGTTTACACTGTTAGCAGCATTGAGAACTGTCTGGATGACGTGTGCATGGTGTGGGCCCCTCTCTCTCTTGCAAGTACCTGAAAACATAATTGGGCGAACAGAATATTCGCGAGGGATTTCAGAGAGAGTGCCCATTCCTGCGACAGTGGCTTCACTTGCAAGATGGACCATGTTGTTGCCAATCGCATCGCAAAGGATGTTGAGCTCTCTTTCAGATGTGAACTCTAGAGAAACTTCATGGCTGTGCTCACAACATATTCCCAAGAACTTGTTAGTCGAGTCGTCCCAGCAAACATGTTGTTCAATAGCGAGCTCATCGAGCATCAAGACCTGGTGTACGAGACCACCAGATCTTGCACCAGAGTCCAGGTTGTCATCAATTCCAGCTAGACTAGAGTGGCACAAAATAAGATTGTCTTGAATCTCAGCAACAGTTGGCACAGATGGGGACACGGTCAGGGATTGAAGAATTGTATTGTGTCGGATAGTGGAGATGCTCGGCAAGGACAAGGAGCGATGGGCAAACTCCGCCACACGTGCTCCACCCAATCTGAGCATCACGATTGAGCACATTAGTTCTTCGTTTGAGTATCCCTTTGGCTGGTACAGCCTCTCAGCTGCGTGTTCATACTGAAGGATCAAAGACTTGATCCCCGCTTTGTGCTTCAGCCCTGCTTGTACCAGAGATGCCACTCGATTGACCTTGCCACTTGCAATCGCCATCATCCACTGCTTGTGATCGTCAAGGGCCGCGGCTTTACCCAGTAACCTTCGGCTAGTGTTCAACTTTATCAATCGCAACTGCCGTACTTGTTTGGTTTTTCAGCAAGTGACTTCGACAAGTCCCCCAACTCCATGGTAGACCAGTGGAGTATTCTCATGGACCCCATGTCGGATTCGGTTCATGATGCTGACATAGAGGGGTATGGAGGTGAGTGCTTGGCAGTTCTTACAAGGAGTTCCCTTGCTGATTGAAGGTTTGCGACATAATTTTGACTGGGTATAAAACTTGTCACCGGTTGAGCAGTAGTCCCAAGGTATGTTGCGTTTGCTGTGTATACCGAATGGATAAGAAATATGATGGTTTCTTCCTTGAGGAAATTCCACCAGGACACCTTCGCAACAAGCTTCATGACAACTCAGACCACCCTTAAGGTGACTGGTCCTACAATCCGACCCTTTCCCCGATCTGTCTGGTCTCATCATCTCCAAGATTGTCATTGTGTTGACAGTGCATGCAACAGGAGTGCAAGCACTTGGATCAGTGCCTTGATCGGCACTGGCTTTTGGGGCCAAGCTGGAGTCGTGGTCGAGCATGATTGGTGATTGGGCTGTCCCACTAGCGACAGCAAGCGCAGGTGTCATGGCCAGCACTGTCTTGTGCGCCTTTTGTGTTACGTCCCGGGTCATAGCAAGTATCTGACCTAACTCATAAGCGAGGGGACGTGATCAGGGGGACGCTTACTGCTTGATGACTGACGGCTGATGACGTGCTTATTCATGATACTATGTTGATTACTGATATTATTACTGTACGATGACAGGAGGTGACTGATGGTTAGTAGTTGAGGCGTTAGTATTAGTGGACGTTACCAAGCGTTAGTAGTAGTGGCTGTATCGCTGACGAAGGCGTACAGTCAAGATAGGATATAAGGTAGCTGTCGACTGTTGTGGTCGACAGCTTGACTCTCTTGTACTCTTCTCGAATCTACCCGGCTTCCTTCTTCTCAGAAGTCCGTTCGCTCCCTTAGGAAGGCACTTTCAGGTGTCCTTGGAATCGTCACACCTTCGCGTGTTGACTCATCCTGCTAAGTCACGTTACTTGCCATCGCGTGTAGGGTCTAAGTCAGACCACAAACGTAACATTAGAGTCAAGCTCCCTTCACACGCCGTGGCGCCAATCACAACCAAAGACGGTTGGGACTTCCAACCTTTCATCATCCATTCTAGGGAAAGAGACGCCCCTGCAAGATACGTCATCAATCGCGTCCGTTGGAGGACAATCCCGGACGACAGACGAAGTGGAGTATTAGATCACTTCAACACCGGTTACTACGCCGAAGCAGCCACAGCCCAACGATTTCACCCTATCATCTTTCACCACGGAAGGTGTTGTTGGTTGGAACTCAGGTGGAATCGAACGCAAGAATATTTTGAAGCAGCCAGACCAGCCGGAGACGATCTCAACTGCAACATTCTGCTATCAGAAGCACGAGACGTCGAAGAACAAGGACAAATCGACGGGACTGTAGAAGAAGAAGAAACACACCAAGAGCCCGTATCGCCAGAACTCCAACACAGGACACCAGCGAGGACAGACACCAGTCACACAAGCGAACGAGTCCAGACACCATCCATAGATAACGAACCAGAGGCCATCTACATCCAAGAAGAAGAACCCGCTGTGGAAGAAATTATCACCCAAACAGCTACGTTACACATCCCTGACCCAATCAGAATGGCCACTCAAACACAGATCGAAGAACCAACCCCGTTGGTCATCGACGAAAGGACGGGTCATGTCGTAAACATGAACCCAGAAGACATACAAGCAGCACGACGGGCAATGGGGCCAGACGAGCCAGATTTGCCAGGAGGATTCGATTTTGACTACAACGAACCACCTCCTCAACCATTCGAACAGATCAACAGAGCTTACAGACGACAAAATCAAGGAGTCCCTCCAATCGGAGGAGGTCCGCCTGCAGGAGGAGGAGGTCCGCCCGCAGGAGGAGGAGGCCTGCCGGCAGGAGGAGGAGGACCGCCAGGAATGCCTCAGGGCGGCGGCAATACCACGGACAAATTCATAGGAAACCCCCCAAGTCTGTTCAACGGAGACAGATCAAAAGTCGAAGGTTTTATACTTCAATGGGAAATCTACGCTGGGGTCAACGCAAGCCACCAAGCAATGAGGAACAAATATCAAAAAGCTATGTTGTTCCTCACTTACGTCCAAGGAGACCTGGTTAATGCCTGGGTCATGTCAGCCAACCAATGGTTGATAAGAGAAGTATCCAGAGGTGTTAGCCAGTTCGATAACAGGCTGTGGAACAACGTTCTGCAAGCCTTTCGACAACAATTCGCTGATGTACTCAGCAAAGAAAGAGCCCAAGCCCAACTAGACGCAGGCATCAGGATGAAGGAAGGAAAAATAGACGATTACATCGCTCTATTCGAACAACTCGTTCGCTACGCAGGATACGACATCAACGCGGAACAAACCCTGAAGTACTTTATAAAGGGGTTACCTAGGACGCTCTATGAAGCAATGTATCAACACGACGATCCTAGGACTTACGAAGATTGGAGAGCATCAGCCCTCAAGAGGCAACAAAAGTGGATCCATATGCAGACGGTGCGCGGAAACTTAGACATGTTCAAAGGATCCGCTAATAGAAACCAATCGGGAGCACTGGCAAAACTCCTTGCTCCACTACCGCATCCCGACGCAATGGACACCTCCGCAGACCGAGTTAGAGGAAGACTCGCAGGAGCAGAGGACGTTATCAATACCCCGCGACCCCCTTTTCCACCAAGAGGAGGGTACTTACAAAGGCAACGAGGGAATCGACCTGACTTTAGTCAGGTCCGCTGTTACAACTGCGGAAAAATGGGGCACATCAGCCGAGACTGTCGCCAACCGCGGCAAAACAAAAGACAACAGATAAGAGGTGCGGGAGAATCGTCAAAAACTGACGAAGACAAAGCAGAAGATTGGTTGAGAGGGGTAGCCAGCGAAGGAGACGAAGTAAAGGATCTCGTCCTACAAAAGTTGATGGGGACGGGTTTTTCAGACGCCTAAACCCGACGGCCTGGGTAAGGGCACTTCGTTGTAACTCAGTGTATATTTTGCGCTATCGTTCTATGCGAATTCCAGTTCAACTACACACGCGTTACAACACGGCCGAAGTCAAAGCACTAGTGGACTCAGGAGCCACTGATAATTTTGTGAGCGAAAACTTCCTCCAACGAATGGGGATAAAAACACGGTTGTTAGATACGCCCAAACGAATCTACAACATCGACGACACGACAAACAAAGCCGGACATATAACTCACTATGTCATTCTTCAAGTCAATGTCAATGGAAACAACAAGGAAATGAGGTTCCTAGTCACCAACATTGGAAAAGAAGACATATTGTTCGGATATCCGTGGCTAGCAGCCTACGAACCGCAATTCGATTGGAAGAAAGGAACAATCAACCAAGCGCATCTTCCAGTCACCATCAAAACAGTTAACGCAACGGGAAGAAGAGACGTACTAGCACACCTTCTAACAAAGGAGCACATCGTCAAACAACTAGAAGACGAAGAAACAAGGGGACGAAGAGTGATAACCCCCGCAGTCGAACATGCCATCGCGGCCAAACCCAAAGAAGAGAAAAACGCTACACTACCACCGCAATACGAAGCTTTCAGAAAAGTCTTCGATGAAGAAGCATCAATGCGATTACCCGAGAGACGACAGTGTGATCACGCTATCACACTTCAACCAGATGCACCGACATCTATTGCCTGTCGACTCTATCCGATGACCCGAACAGAAGATGAAGCCTTGGACGCCTTCATCGATGAACACCTCAAAAAAGGGTATATTAGACCCTCGCAGTCACCCTACGCATCGTCTTTCTTCTTTATTAAGAAAAAAGACGGGAAACTCCGACCAGTCCAAGACTATCGTGCAATAAATAAATGGACGGTACGAAACCAATATCTGTTACCACTAATAACGGATCTCATGCGAGACCTGGGTGGAGCGGTTATATTCTCAAAGTTCGATGTTCGACAAGGGTATAACAACATCAGGATCAAAGAGGGGGACGAACACAAGGCTGCATTTAAAACGAGACGAGGACTTTTCGAACCAACGGTCATGTATTTCGGCCTTTGCAACTCACCGGTGACCTTCCAAGCGTTCATGAATGAAATTTACCATCCCATCATCGCCAAATTTGCAACAGAAGGCACACAAATACGCATCTACATGGACGACATCGCTGTCGCCACCAACGACTGTGGCACTTTCCAACGAACAAACCAAGCACACACGGCCGCAGTTTCAGCCGTTCTCGCAGTTGCAGCAGCCCATGACCTCTACTTCAAATTGTCAAAATGCGCATTCCACGTCCCGTCTATTGATTACCTGGGGGTAATCCTTGAAAAGGGGATGACGCGCATGGACCCAGGAAAAGTCTCAGGTGTCCGCACATGGCCAACACCAACGAAAGTCAAGGACGTACGCAGTTTTTTGGGGTTTTGTAACTTTTACCGTCCCTTTATTCGAGGTTTCGCCAATATCGCCAAACCAATGAACGAGTTAACAAGAAAGGACGTCGAATGGCATTGGGGACCAACCCATCAAACTGCCTTCGAAACGCTCAAAACTCGTATCACGAGCAATCCGATTCTCGCTCATCCAGACCCAAAGTACAATATGATCTCGAAGTAGACGCGTCAGGATTCGCCGTCGGAGCAGTACTCATGCAGAAGGGATCCGATGACAAAAAGCATCCAATAGCATTCTACTCGGCCACTCTCAATGAAGCCGAACGAAACTACGACATATACAACTTGGAACTGCTGGCCATCGTGAAAGCGTTGCGGAATTGGAGATATCTGTTAGTGGGGTCACCTCATAAGGTCAGAGTATTCTCCGACCACATGAACCTACAATACTGGCGAGACCCACAGAAAATCAGTCGACGAGTAGCGCGAGAAGTCTTGGAACTGGAAGAATACGACATCGAGATACATCATCTCAAAGGAAGAGCCAACGGTAGAGCAGACGCGTTGTCAAGAAGACCAGACTATGACACTGGGGAGAAAGACAACGAACGCGTCACGGTACTACCGAACAAAATCTTCATACGAACAGTAACAGGAATCTCGCCGACTCCCATCATTCAAGAAGAAGCCCGAATCATGGCATGGGTAAGCCCCCATGAACTCAAAAAGATAGAAGGTGTATGGTTCAAAAATGGAAAAGTCGTAGTCACTACGACTAAAGACGAAGAACTAAGGGAGGTCATAAAACCATATCACGACGCATTAACGGCAGGGCACCCAGGCATAGCAAAAACAAGGGAACTGCTAGCACGACACTATTGGTGGCCAAACATGAAGACCGACGTGGCGAACTATGTGCAAGGATGTGCGGAGTGTCAGCGACACAAGGTCAACAATCGACCCACCAAAGCACAGTTCGAACCCATCTACCCGCGATTAGGAGCCGATCCATTCGAAGTCATCGCAGTAGATTTCATAACTAAGTTGCCACCATCAGATGGGTACGACTCGATTCTGACAATCACAGATCACGATTGTTCCAAAGCGACAATCTTCTTACCCTGTCGAGAAGCAATGACAGGAGAAGAAACTGCGATATTATACGCGCAAAAGGTTCTCCCTCGGTTCGGACTCCCAAGCAAGATCATCAGCGATCGAGACCCTCGATTCGCGGCAAAATTCATGAGGGAGCTTTGCAAGACCCTCAACATCCAGCAAAACATATCAACAGCCTATCACCCGAGGACGGACGGACAATCAGAGCGTACTAATCAGTGGCTGGAACAGTACCTCAGATTGTGGACTAACGAAAATCAAGATAACTGGGCTGCGCAGTTACCTTTAGCAGAATTCGCTCACAATAACGCGATAAGCAGCACCACAAAACAAACCCCGTTTTTCACGCTCATGGGATATCACCCCAGAGATAAATGGGCGCCAGGGACAATCAGTCTGCCTAGTGTGTCTAGCAGACTAGAACAATTAACAGAAGCCCGTCGGAGCGCCCAGGAAAACATGATAAAGGCCCAGAAGTCATGGGTCAAACACAAAGATACGCCCAAATACGTACTAGGAGACCAAGTCTGGCTAGATGGGCGCAATCTACGAACTCATCAACCCACCGCCAAACTTGCGCCCAGAAGGCAAGGACCATTTGAGGTTGTTCAGGTGATGTCCCCTGTGAATTATCGGCTCAAGTTACCCCCGCAATGGAAGATCCATGACGTGTTTCACACAGATTTGCTCACGCCTTACAAAGAAACACGTATGCACGGCGTAAACTACCTACGCCCACCACCAGAATTGATTGAAGGCGTGGAAGAATACGAGGTCGAAAAGGTGATAGCCTCTAGAAGGTCAGGACGAGGGCGCAAACTTCACTATCTCATCAAATGGAAGGGATACGCGGATTCGGAAAATCAGTGGGTCCCATGGAACGACGTCCATGCGGAGGAAGAGATAAGGAAGTTCTCACGATTAAACCCGAAAGCTGAAACCCACATAAAAGCAGCTGCAACGATGGAAGAAACGCCATCACCCTTCACACCATCCAACTCAATGGCAAATGTCCCTCTCTCCATTATCAACCTTGACGAGATCACCATCCCCCATGTCGACACACTCGAGACCTACGACCACAACAACAACGTCGACGACCAACTCTGTTCGGCCCTCGAACATGTCAGAGCCGCCGCTGAACGAGACCAAGCCGCCCGGGACCTGGCCGAGGCTCGCAGGCGATTCCCCACTCCCGCAAGCGGAAGAATGGAGGACGATGAGGAGGGAGTACGGCCTGTTGAAGGAGGTAATGACCTCATGGAGGATGGATCAGGTGGTGAAGAGGACGGCAGCGGAGAGGAGGATGAGGATACACCTATTAACGAGGCGAGTTTCGAGCAGTCCACCACCTCTCTCACTACCACCGTCATCGGTAGCATCAATACCTCCAACGCCTCGCTCGCCACCACCGCTGTCGACGCCACCGATAGCGAAGATGAAGATGACAGCAGCGACGAGTCCTACCATGCCGCCAGGGTTGTCTGCGTCCAATGCGACAACCCCCCCAACTATTGCCACTGCGCTCCCTTGCCTATACCTCCCCAAGTCCGCACCATTGCCGAAGAAACCGAGGATGAGACGCGCCGACCACCTGCAGTTGCTGTTGTCTACGGAGCAACGGCGGAGCAGGGATACGAAGCGCGCGGTCTCCCCCCCTATACGAGGGAAGGAAGCGACCCATCGCCCTTCGCTACGCGCCGAACGTATGCGACGAGGCTCCCTCTCCGTGCCATATCGCCTACCCCAGGCGGATTCGTCCTCAACAACAGGATGAATTGGGTGCCCATGGTCATCGAACACGAAGGGCGACGAATCCCCGCTAAGTACGTACGCGTCCGTATGTTGGACAACCCCGAGGTGTTCGGGACGATGGGGCTGTACTCCCCCATCTACCGAGCCGATATCCACGCCGAACCATGTCGAGACATGGGCCCTGCAGCTGAGTACACTCGCAAAGAGCTCGGCTATTTTCGCGCTGACTTTCGTGGAAAGCGACAGGTAGACGAGTCCCTCGCCCGGCTGGGAGACATATCCCTCCAAGCCGAGGTAAGGCGCTACCGCGCGTCCATGGAAGTCATCGCCGAGCTCGAGCGGGCCATCAAGAAGTTGGAGGACGATGTCTTCGTCCACATCGACCGGACCATGCACTCATCACGACGACTTGGGCGCGCGCACGCTCTCAGGCGGGTACGCGACGAACACGAGACGGATGTGGGGCTCACTACGGTGACTAGTTGGGTTGTGGAGCGTGGGCGCTCACCCTTGTAAAGGGGGTGATGTTACGTCCCGGGTCATAGCAAGTATCTGACCTAACTCATAAGCGAGGGGACGTGATCAGGGGGACGCTTACTGCTTGATGACTGACGGCTGATGACGTGCTTATTCATGATACTATGTTGATTACTGATATTATTACTATACGATGACAGGAGGTGACTGATGGTTAGTAGTTGAGGCGTTAGTATTAGTGGACGTTACCAAGCGTTAGTAGTAGTGGCTGTATCGCTGACGAAGGCGTACAGTCAAGATAGGATATAAGGTAGCTGTCGACTGTTGTGGTCGACAGCTTGACTCTCTTGTACTCTTCTCGAATCTACCCGGCTTCCTTCTTCTCAGAAGTCCGTTCGCTCCCTTAGGAAGGCACTTTCAGGTGTCCTTGGAATCGTCACACCTTCGCGTGTTGACTCATCCTGCTAAGTCACGTTACTTGCCATCGCGTGTAGGGTCTAAGTCAGACCACAAACGTAACATTTTGGGTGACTTCGCCTTGGGGTACGCTAGGGCCTGCACTATGGGGCGCATATCTAGTATATGGTGAGCTCTTCTTTCGAATAGCGTTATATCTTCTGTACTCACTGACGATCTATCTCATTCAACAGCCCATTGATCTTCAGCTCAATCATTGCGCCCTCAAGACCTCACTGCAAGATGAAATACTTGAAGAACTGGATAAAGCCATCCAAGCCGTATTCGCCGTGGTTCAGCATTTGCTTGACATTCACTTGCATCTCCAATTCTCCCCATCCAAAGGCAGTCTTCAGCATTGTAACATTCAGCATAGTAAGCAGGATGACAAGTCACTCTTGAATACAGTCGACTAGCTCATACTGTATACACATTGGGAAGGCCTTTTCCCTATACATTATGAGATATATACGGTACGGAAATCATCACATTTTGTGACATGTGTGACATCAAGTCAAAGTGGTACACAACATGTGAAAAAAAGTGTCAATACTGGTATGCGGCTTCACATAACGTGGGCCCATTCACCATCACTTTCTCTTCCCCCATGTGAAGAACCCACAGACAGAGTGCACGTTCTAGCGTTGGGGCGTGTCACAATGTGTGGTTGTTTGAAGACAGTGCATTCAGATTTGAGTCACCACATGATTTGAGTCTGCACATTGCTCAAGTTTTTGGAAAAGCGTTGGCTGTGTGAAAATGAGAGCACCATCCTTGCAAGTCTTGAAATGATTGACAACTTGATTTTGGGGGATCCCAGGATGTTCATCAATGAACTTGAACACAGTAAACCAATCTGCAAGTGCCAGATTTTCATGGCTTCGAGTGACAGAGGACTTTGCAGAGGTTTTTGAAGCATCCTTCTTGGTCAGGCTTCGATTTGTGAATGTAGGGTGCTGGCTTATCACAAACTTTTCAAGTAGACCCCTCTTTGGGCATGGATAGTCTCAGAAGTCAGTTGGAACACCCAAAAATCACCATCAATGGGTTGCATTGTTCACAAAAATGTCACTCATCCCCATGTTGCCACCAAAAAAGCACCCATCATACTGTATATATCAGAGATCTAGCCTATACAGTATACGGTATGCATTATAAATCGATTTCTCTGCAAACCTACTGTGGTTCCAGCCAAAAGCTATACAGTATGAGATTTATGCATTAGTAGCTTATGCGTTATGAGCTAGTCGACTGTACTTACTCAGTGGCGGAATGGACTGACTCAGCGTGTTGTACGATTACTCATGCTCTTAGTGAGCGATTACCAATGATTAGTAGTAGTGGCGACACCACTGATGAGAGTGGACGCCTTGTAACTGTTATAAGGAAGCTGTCGACTGATGTGGTCGACAGCTTGGATTTCTTTTCATCTTCTCAACTTGTAACAAAGGACATGTCTCTTCTCTCATTGGGCAGTCAGCCCTCGATCGCATCAAGCGTACAAGTCTCGACTGACAAAGTCAAGAAGACATTGGAACTCTGCCTTCGTGCATTGAGACGTTGCCCATAGTGATGGGAAAGTTCGGTTCAGTCTGTTTCAGAGCCAACTTTGCCCAAACCCCAAACTGGACCAAGGGTTTGGTTCAGGGTCTTTGCCTGAACCCCAAACCTGAACCGTGGTTCGGGCAACTTTCGGTCCGGTCCGGTCCAGTTCGGGTTCGAACGCCCGAACCGAACGCTAACATGGAAATATGAGTAACTTGATTATGTAATCATACCAAAGGTGCAGAGTTTTCTAGTCGTGCACCACAAAAGGTGTAGCTTACGACCTTTTGGGGTATAATTCAGAAAAGCATGTATTCAGGTATCTACTGCTAAGTTATATACAAGTAGTTAGTACTAGCCAAGGCTGTGTCGGAGGGAGATCAGAAGGGTGGCGGGCAACGTGGAAACGCTTGAACCATCCCAAAGCCAAAGACGCCGCACGCCGTCAGGTCCACACTCCTCCCACAAATCAACATCGCCCTCACACTCCTCTAAGTCGACGTCGATGTCCTGTGGCGCACGTGTGCATTCATGTCGTGTGCCAACCTGAAGAGAGTGTGTCCGAGGGAGGGTCGGGGAGGAGGGGAGGATGGGCAGGACATGAGGACCGGGAAGAGCAAGACAAGAATGACTGAGATGAGTGGGCGTGAGAAGAGTTGGAAGGGGAAGACGAGAGTAAGGTGGGAGAGACAGTTGATGGACATCGGAGTCGGGAAGAGCAGACATTCGCGCATCCGCCGCGTCTACCTCGAGGGAGCCTTCCTCAGAAGCTGCGCACCAAGCCTGCACCCGCTCACGCAGCTCGTTAAGTTTTCTATCAGCATGCACCCCATCTGTGCCACACATCCCGCGCAGCGTCTGCCGTGCCGACGCGCAAGCAGCTCCGCGAGCGTCTCTCGCACATGCCTGTGCTCGAGATACTCTGCCTCGGAGCACTGCCTCCCCGTGTTCTTCCCCATGTTCTTCCCCGCGTTCTCTGTATGCACCATGTCCCTTCCTCGCCACGCATACGCATCTCTCCCAACCCATCGCCACACTACCGTCCCCTCACCAGCAGTGGTGGGCCTCACGCCCTCACACTCTCGTCCAACATCAGCGACGGCCGCATGGTACTCACGCTGACCGCGTGGCACGCATTCCAAACGCTGACGGTCGCACAGTACCACGCGCCATACTTAGGCCCATTCCGTTACCCGACGTGCGCCTCGACTGCGAATGGGACGGCGATCCCGACATGGAGCGCCACGCGTAGGTACGCGGGAGGTGAGAGGAGTGGGGCGATGAGGGTGGGCGAGAGGGATGCGCGTGAGGAGGGCGGCGAGGCGACAAGATGGGGAAAGGCGGGCATGAGAGTGGGAAGGGTGATGCGGCAGGACCAAGGAGGGCGAGCGTGAGGAGAGGGTGCCACAGGGTGGGAGGACCAGGAAGGGGCGGGCAAGAGGAGGGCGAGAGGAGGGGCGGGCAAGAGGAGGGCGAGAGGAGGGGCGGGCAAGAGGAGGGCGAGAGGAGGGGCGGGCAAGAGGAGGGTGAGAGGAGGGGCGGGCAAGAGGTGGGCGAGAGGTGGGGCGGGCAAGAGGTGGGCGAGAGGAGGGGCGGGCAAGAGGTGGGCGAGAGGAGGGGCGAAGGGCCAGGACGGACGGGGGTACGGACCAAGGCGAGGACCAAGGAAGGTGGGTAAGAAAGAGGAGAGGGAGAGAGAGGCGAGTGGTGAGTAAAGGTATGGAAATTTTAAAAGACTTCATACTTGTTTAATGATACGCCATGGACCAGCGAAATCATAGTGTACGCGAGTCCCGGAGCTGAGGGTGGGTGGATAGGGAGAGAGGACCGGGAGGGTTTAATGCGCGTGTCCTGCGGGCCTGCGTTCTTCCTGTCTTCGGGATAAACTTTAGCGAATCTTCGTTTGGGGAGGGTGTAAAGACCGGTAAGAGCAGATGCAGACAGGTGAGGTGAGAGTTGGGCGAGACAAGGAGCAAGAAGACGGGAAGTGACATAGGACGGGGCCTTGGACGGGGCAGGGAGGCAGAGCGAGAGGGTGCGTGGGCAGGAGGGATGATATAGCCATCACGGCCTGCAAGGACTTAGACGACTAGTTAGACACACAATGCGAAAAAACGCGACGCGGCACAAAACGTCCCCCGCAGCCACACTCGCATGTCATGGAACAATTTCAATCTAACCCTCGCGCTGCATATTGTTAGTACTTTTTTTTGGAATACAGTATATGTTCGAAACTCTTGTTTTTTCCCTAAGGACTAAGGGTTCGGTTCGAACGCCGTTCGAACGCGTTCAACAAAATGGAGGGGTTGGCCGAACCCCGAACGGAACCGACAGTCCGGTCCAGGTCAAACACCCGAACCCTGAACCCAAATTAGGGTTCAGTTCGGTCCGGTTCAGGTTCGGACCACAGTTCGGAACCGAACTTTCCCATCACTAGTTGCCCAGCCATTGTGCTTGAGGCCTACACTGTGCTAAGTCACCGCATTCATACATCGTCGCCTAAGTCAGGCTTACATGCAGCACACATGTTACAAGCATCGAATTCAGCATCATCCAGTCGTCCTTGTTGCGCAGCAAACAGTGTCATGGAGTCTCACCTTATGAAGGTTTAGAGACTAATAGAGAGGTTTGTAGAGAGGAGTGCTCAAGTGTGCGTTAGTGTTGCCACGGCTCGGCTAGACTCGGCTCGGCTTGGCTAAGCATGGCTCGACCAAAACGGGATGAGCCAAGCTGAGCCACTCCCAAATAAAGTGGCTCGAGCTCAGCTTAGCCAGCTAGAGCTGATTATCAGATGACTCGGAATGGGATGGGGTGAGGCAGGGTGGGGCGAGGAAGGGTGCGGTGGTGTGGGGCAGGGCGGGAAAGAAATAATAAACATTGTAGTCGTGACTAATCAATAAATATGTGTGTGTGTGCATAAAGAGTGGATGATGGAGGGGGAGGGGGAGATGGGGGGTGAGGGGGAGGGGGGAGGGGGAGACAGAGGGTGAGTGTGAGGGTGAGGGGGAAGGGGGAGATGGAGTGTGAGGGTGAGGGGGGAGGGGGTGATGGGGGGTGAGGGTGAGGGGGGAGGGGGAGATGGAGTGTGAGTGTGAGTGTGAGGGGGAAGGGGGAGATGGAGTGTGAGGGTGAGGGGGGAGAGGGTGATGGAGTGTGGGGGTGAGGGGGGAGGGGGTGATGGGGGGTGAGGGTGAGGGGGGAGGGGGTGATGGGGGGTGAGGATGAGGGGGGTGAGGGTGAGGGGGGTGAGGGTGAGGGGGGAGGGGGTGATGGGGGGTGAGGGTGAGGGGGGTGAGGGTGAGGGGGGAGGGGGTGATGGGGGGTGAGGGTGAGGGGGGAGGGGGTGATGGGGGGTGATGGTGAAGGGGGAGGGGGTGACAGAGTGTGAGGGTGAGGGGGGAGGGAGGAGATGGTGTGTGAGGGGGAGATGGTGTGTGAAGGGAGATGGTGTGTGAGGGGGAGATGGTGTGTGAGGGGGAGATGGTGTGTGAGGGGGAGATGGTGTGTGAGGGGAGATGGTGTGTGAGGGGGAGATGGTGTGTGAGGGGGAGGGGGAGGGGGAGATGGTGTGTGCGGGTGAGGGGGAGGGGGAAATGGAGTGTGCGGGTGAGGGGGAGGGGGAGATGGTGTGTGATAGAGAGATGGTGTGTGATAGAGAGATGGTGTGTGATAGAGAGATGGTGTGTGAGGGGGAGACAGTGTGTGATAGAGAGATGGTGTGTGAGGGGGAGACGGTGTGTGAGGGGGAGATGGTGTGTGAGGGGGAGATGGTGTGTGATAGAGAGATGGTGTGTGAGAGGGAGGGGGCAAGGGGTGATGGAGGATGAGGGGGAGATGGTGTGTGAGGGGAGATGGTGTGTGAGGGGAGATGGTGTGTGAGGGGAGATGGTGTGTGAGGGGAGATGGTGTGTGAGGGGAGATGGTGTGTGAGGGGAGATGGTGTGTGAGGGGGAGGGGGAGGGGGAGATGGAGGGGGAGGGGGAGATGGAGGGGGAGGGGGAGATGGAGGGGGAGGGGGAGATGGAGGGGGAGGGGGAGGGTGAGATGGAGGGTGAGGGGGAGGGGGAGACGGAGGGTGAGGGTGAGGGGGAGGGGGAGACGGAGGGGGAGGGGGAGGGGGAGGGGGAGACGGAAGGTGAGGGGGAGGGGGAGACGGAAGGTGAGGGGGAGGGTGAGGGTGAGACAGTGTGTGAGGGTGAGATGGTGTGTGAGGGGGAGGTGGTGTGTGAGGAGGAGATGGTGTGTGGAGGGGAGATGGTGTGTGAGGATGAGGATGAGGGGGGAGGGAAGACAAAGGGTGAGAGTGAGTGGGGAGTGGAGACAGAGGTGGAAGGTGGAGGGGAGGGGGAGACAGAGGGGGAGGTGGAGGTGGTGAGTGAGGATGAGTGAGTGAAAGGGTGAAAAGTACAGAGGTGGATGGGCAGAGGGTGGGTGATGAGAAGGGTGATGGGGAGGGGGAGCATAAGCTGGAGAGGGAGTGGGGGAGTCTCTTATTCTCCATCACTCTCTTCACCCTCACCCTCTTCTTCACCCTCACCCTCTTCTTCACCCTCACCCTCTTCTTCACCCTCACCCTCTTCTTCACCCTCACCCTCTTCTTCACCCTCACCCTCTTCTTCACCCTCACCCTCTTCTTCACCCTCACCCTCTTCTTCACCCTCACCCTCTTCTTCACCCTCACCCTCTTCTTCACCCTCACCCTCTTCTTCACCCTCACCCTCTTCTTCACCCTCACCCTCTTCTTCACCCTCACCCTCTTCTTCACCCTCACCCTCTTCTTCACCCTCACCCTCTTCTTCACCCTCACCCTCTTCTTCACCCTCACCCTCTTCTTCACCCTCACCCTCTTCTTCACACTCACCCTCTTCTTCACCTTCACCCTCTTCTTCACTTTCACTCTCTTCTTCACACTCACCCTCTTCTACACCCTCCTTCTCACCATTTCTGTCTTCTCACCCCCACCATCTTCACCATCTCCCTTGTTTGCCCTCCCCTCACCCTCATTCCCCCTCTCCTTCTTGTGCTCACTCTCCCCTCCACTTCTTCACCATTACAATCTCTTTGCCCTTCCTCTCTTCTTCACTGTCACCATCTTCTTCACTTCCTTCATTTATTTCACCCATGCCTTATTTTTCATCATCTTTGTCTTCTTCTTGTACTCCCTTGTTCAACTTCTCTTGTTCATCCTTCTCCTTCTCCTTCTCATTCACACATTTCCTCTTTTTTACCCTCTGTATTTATTACCCTCACCTTCTTCTTTGACCTTTCCATGAACTTCATCCTTGTCCTCTTCTTCACCCTCTCCATATTCTTTACCCTTGTCTTCTTCATCCTCTTCATCTTCATCTTCCACTCTCGTGTTCACCCTCATTTTCTCATACTCACACATACCCTTGTTCACCCTCTCTATATTCTTTACCCCTGCTGTCCCCATCTTCTTCACCCTTGCCTTCTTCTTCACCCTTGCCTTCTTCTTCACCCTTGCCTTCTTCTTCACCCTTGCATTTTTCTTCATCCTCTTTGTCTTTTTCCCACTCCTTTTCCCATCCTCACCCCCTCATTCTCATTCTCCCTTGTTCTCATCCCCCTCTTGCTCTCATTCATCCTTTTTCTACTGTTCACTCTGTCCTTGTTTGCTTTCCCCTTTCCTCACCTTCCTCTCATCCCCTTCTTCACCCTTTCTGTCTTTTTCATCCTCTCCATCTGCTTCACCCTCAGGTAAGCATGACAGTCTCAGTGAAGATGTGACAGCAATGGTAAGAAGGACAGGGTGTAAGGGTGTGTGAGAGGGTGAGAATATCAGTGAAGGTGAGAATGAGAGGGTGAGGGCAAGGGTGAGAGGGTGAGGGCAAGGGTGAGAGGGTGAGGGCAAGGGTGAGAGGGTGAGGGCAAGGGTGAGAGGGTGAGGGCAAGGGTGAGAGGGTGAGGGCAAGGGTGAGAGGGTGAGGGCAAGGGTGAGAGGGTGAGGGCAAGGGTGAGAAGATGATGGCAAGGGTGAGAGGATAAAGGCAAGGGTGGAAGGGTGACAGTGATGGTGACAGGGCAACAGTGGCAGGGTGACAGGATGGCAGTGAGTGTGGGAGGATGGTGGTGGTGAGAGTGGAAGGGTGGTGGTGAGAGTGGGAGGGTGAGGGTGAGGGTGAGGGTGGAAGGGCGGTGGTGAGGGTGGGAGGGTGGTGGTGAGGGTGGGAGGGTGGTGGTGAGGGTGGGAGGGTGGTGGTGAGGGTGGGAGGGTGGTGGTGAGGGTGGGAGGGTGGTGGTGAGGGTGGGAGGGTGGTGGTGAGGGTGGGAGGGTGGTGGTGAGGGTGGGAGGGTGGTGGTGAGGGTGGGAGGGTGGTGGTGAGGGTGGGAGGGTGGTGGTGAGGGTGGGAGGGTGGTGGTGAGGGTGGGAGGGTGGTGGTGAGGGTGGGAGGGTGGTGGTGAGGGTGGGAGGGTGGTGGTGAGGGTGGTGGTGAGGGGGGAGGGTGGTGGTGAGGGCGGGAGGGTGGTGGTGAGGGCGGGAGGGTGGTGGTGAGGGCGGGAGGGTGGTGGTGAGGGTGGGAGGGTGGTGGTGAGGGTGGGTGGGTGGCAGTGAGCAAGGCAAGGTGGCAGTGAGCAAGGCAGGGTGGCAGTGAGCAAGGCAGGGTGACGGTGAGCAAGGCAGGGTGGCAGTGAGCACAGCAGGGTGGCAGTGAGCAAGGCAGGGTGGCAGTGAGCATAGCAGGGTGGCCATGAGCTTGGCAGGGTGGTGATGAGCATGACAGGGTGGCAGTGAGCATGACAGGGTGGTGGTGAGCATGACAGGGTGGTGGTGAGAGTGGCAGGGTGGAGGTGAGAGTGGCAGGGTGAAGGTGAGAGCTTTCACTATTTCACTCTTCAAGGTAGCAAAAGATGTGAGTTAAGTCATAGCAACACTGACATTGTACATATACTTCAAACAAAAACAATTTCCATCTACTCAGCTTCTTCACACATGCTATTGAGAATACCCCTTATATCATCAATACCTCTGACATCCTCCCTTTCTTCCAGGTCATTTAACTCTTCATCTATGGCAATCCCTTCAGTAAAGTTCATCCCCCTCTTATACTTTGCCTGGAACTTAAGTATCTGTGTTGCCTTCCACAATCTTTGGCTTGAGGCAGTTCCTCCTAGCAGTGGTTGTCTCCTTGCTGGCAGAGAAAACACGCTCACATGGGACTGAGGTCCCTTGAGCTGGCATCAAGTCCATGGCTAGCTTGTACAGTGTTGGCCACTGCTGCTTGTGCTCCTAGCATTAAGTTGTTGTTAATGCCCAACTCATAAGACACTGTCACATACCTGCCAAAACTGAATGATATCTTCATGGAATGCAACTGGGGCAGCTAGGTAGTTCTCAACTTCAGCCTCCAATGAAGTGGCCTGTGTCACAGAACGCTTCTTGCCCAGACCAAGGGTGACAAAGTAGACCTCATATCAGATGCAGGGGCAACTGAAGAGTCTCTAACTGGGGGAGTGAAGGCTTGACCAGATGGATCTGAAGATGCATACAAAGGTCTAAGCTGCTCAGGGCTTTAGTTGAGAAGTGGTCTTATAAAATTAAGAGTGCTTACTGCCTGAAGAAGCTGAGATTTAACATGAGCTGCAAAGTGTGCTGAATGGTGCTCATTGAACCATTCAAGCTTTGAAACAGGGTTGAGAACTGCTCTCATTTACATAAGCAACTATTCAGCTTTATAAGAAGACTACTCACCAACTGCAAGTGAGTATGTTGGGTTGTCCAAAGTATGTTGATAGTATTCCTCCAACTTCTCAATTCCTGCATCAATAATGAACTCAGCTCTATACTCATCTGTCTTCAATTGTCTCAGAGAAGACAGGAAGCCCTCAAATGCAGGAACTGTGTAGCAGAGAGTTGGTGTCTTCTCATAAGACAGTGCTTGTTGAAACAGGTGAGGGAGCTGATAGAGAAATCAATACAAAATTAGAAGCAGACAATATACACATACCTCAAGAACTCTCCCCATCATCTCAATCTCTTCCCAATCCTCATGAGTCAATCCATGCATGTCAGACTCCCTAAAAAATGCATCAATCCCCTGACTCAAGAATTAACCTTTAAATTATTGAATTAAATTTTAAACATACTGATCTCAACTCAATGGCTCTAGTAATCATCAAATAGACTGATGACCACCTTGTCTCTACATCGCGAATCAATTGCAAGGGTTTCTTCTTCTGATCCACCAAGATTCTGGAAAAGAGGTTGCACCTCAGTGATGAGGAGCGAATCTTTTAAAAAATAAGCTTATGAATCAAAAAAAATAAAAAGTAGACTCACATGAGCAATTGCCTCTCTAAGCCTCTTAACTGGATCATACCCATCACCCCTCTCCATTGATTTTTCAATCATGGCTTTGCAAGTGAGGTTTACAATATGAGCAAAGCACCTAAAAAGAGTTAGAAAGTATATTTTATTCATCAGTTACTCACCTAATGTGACAGAAATTTGCAGAAAACTCAGAGTTGGGGACATCTTCCTTTATGAGACCTTCTAGGCTTTGCAACATAGTGAAGTTGTTGGATGCATTATCTGTTGTCACCCAACCAATCTGTAAAAGAAACATGTCAGCTACATTTCAATAATTAAAGAAAAAATTACCTTGCTTTCAAGATCCATTCTGTCAATGATAAAATAGAAGATATCAGCTAACTTCTGTCCAGTGTGGTTCTCAGGAACATTGACAAATCCAATAAGGTCAGCTCTAAGGGTTATTTTCTTCTGACCACCTTGCAGCTGAACCAGCTGTAGCCAATGGGCTGTAACAGCCATGTAAGACTTAAGATCAGGGTCAGACCACAGATCTGTGGTAAAAGAGACCCGTCCAACACTGGTTTTCTAAATAAAAAGTTAGCTTTTTCACACAAAAATTTAGTCAAGCCTTACAATAATGTCCTGAGACAAATTAGCAAGTACCTCCTCACTTGTCTGGATAATACGCTTGTGCATAGTGGTCCGATGAGGGATATCCACCTCTCTGAGCTCAGGGCGAAGCATAAGACAGAGCTGTCTAAACTCCTCCCTCTCCACAATCCTAAGAGGCTAAAAATAATAATTAGTAAATGAGTGGATTTAAAAATAAAAATAAACCTGATTAGTTGCAACAATAAATTGAACCAGTCCATCAAGAAAGGCATCTTGAGAGAATGGGGCGCGGGCCTTAGCTTGATGCTGGAGAGGAAGGCCTGTGTAAAGTGCTAAGGCCTCTTCTCCTTCCTTGCCACTCAGTGTAATATTCAGCCTTTTACACTCACTAACCCACTCTGCAGAGTGATTACTGAGAAGGTGGGACCGCAAGTTACTTGTAGCTGTACCACCACTGTAATGGTGAACAGAAGCTGGATTCTTGTCATTAAGATCCCTATAAATTTATTAGTTTATTAAATGTTAAATCATAAAAAAGGCCTACAAGCAAAACTTGCACATCCTTTTCCCAGCATCATCAGCCACAAAGAACCTACTAATATCTTCAGCAGCTTTGCCATGCCTAGAGCCAGCTTTTGCCTGTCTTGCAATTCTTCTCTGATGGCGGCTTGGGGTTGCTGGGCCAGCATCAGAAACCACTGCAGCATCAGTGGCATCCTCCTGAGAGCCACCTGATACATCATTGAGGTTAAATGTCTCACGCAGAGGTGAGTGAACGTCTCCCTTCATTAAATTTGTTAATTAAATGAATAAAAAGATAATAAAATAAAGACTTACCTGGTTGGGATGCTGAACAGGGGTAGAGGCCGAAAAAACATCCCCCTCTTGCCCAAGATGATCTGAGGGGCCAGCTGAGGTACCAGGAGCAGGAGATGAACCATCCTGCTCAAAGTGCACACGGCGTGGTGCAACTGGTGCCTGAAGGGTATCTGGTGGTGGAACTAACCACAGCATAAGCTCATGGACATATTATGTCACCAAAGACCTACCTTCAAGCTGAAAGGACATCTCCAAGGCCCCACCAGGAAGGTCACGCTGTTGACCCTGATTTTTTGCAGTCCTTGGCCTTTTTGGAGTCCTTTTGGGGGTAGAGGGAGCCCTCTTCCTAGATCCAGCCATGGTAGATAGAGTGGAGTGTGATACAAAAAGAATTAGAGCAGTAGAGCAAGTGGATGAGCCAAGATTAACCAGAGATCAACAGAGATCAAGCAAGACGAGACTTGAAGGAGCTGAGACGAGAGCGTGGGAATGCAGCCACTTCACTCGATGAAGGCAATGTGCCTCGAATAGCACAATTCTGTGCAGTATTTCATTTTCCGTGTAGTGGTTTAGATTACTTTATTAAACTATCTAGTATACATGTTTACATGACTGATTGTCCTCCTCCTTGGAGACCTGCCATCGTTCCTGCATGCCGATCTGGAAATGAGGAGATGCAGCGACGGCAGCGACGGAAGAGACGTACTCTACACCCGCCTCAAGATTCACATCCGCGTGCTGGGAAGGGGAAGGGGGGCGAGGGGGAGGGCGCGGGGGAGGGCGCAGGGGACGAAGTGGCGAGCGATGAGGGAGAGGGTGAGGAGGGATCCGAGCAGGATCCTTCCTTCCCCTCTCCCACGCCGCTTGGGGAGGTAGTCATCTGTGGGGGAGACGGGTCAGAGGGAGAGGGAGGGGGAAGTGGCGAGGCGGCGAGGGAGAGGGAGAGGAAGGATCCAAGCGGGGTCCTCCCTTCCCCTCTCCCGCGTCACTCGGGGAGAGAAGCAGCTGTGGGGGTCAGAGTGAGAGGGAGGAAGTGGCAGGGCGGCGAGGCGGCGAGGGAGAGGGAGAGGAAGGATCCGAGCGGGGTCCTTCCTTCCCCTCTCCCACGTCGCTCGGGGAGAGAAGCAGCTGTGGGGGTCAGAGCGAGAGGGAGGAAGTGGCGAGGCGGCGAGGGAGAGGGAGAGGAAGGATCCGAGCGGGGTCCTCCCTTCCCCTCTCCCGCGTCGCTCGGGGAGAGAAGCAGCTGTGGGGGTCAGAGCGAGAGGGAGGAAGTGGCGAGGCGGCAAGGGAGAGGGAGAGGAAGGATCCGAGCGGGGTCCTTCCTTCCCCTCTCCTGCGTCGCTCGGGGAGAGAAGTAGCTGTTGGGGAGACGGGTCAGAGCGAGAGGGAGGGAGGAAGTGGCGAGGCGGCGAGGGAGAGGGAGAGGAAGGATCCGAGCGGGGTCCTTCCTTCCCCTCTCCCGCGTCGCTCAGGGAGAGAAGTAGCTGTGGGGGAGAAGGGTCAGAGCAAGAGGGAGGGAGGAAGTGACGAGGCGGCAAGGCGGCAAGGGAGAGGGAGAGGAAGGATCCGAGCGGGGTCCTCCCTTCCCCTCTCCTGCGTCGCTCGGGGAGAGAACAGCCGATGTAGTCAGAATGGGAGGGAGGAGAAGGGTCCGAAGTGGCAAGGCGGCGAGGGTGAGGGAGCGAGGCAGTGAAGGTGAGCCAGAGAATGTAAGAGCGGGGACACTGAGTAGCGGTGAGGAAAGCGAGGCGGCGGCATAGCGTGCTGTGGCTACAAGGCAGTGAGCATGAGGTGAGGTTGGAACGCGGCAGCAACAGAGAGCGGGCGGGTCAGCGTAGGTACGAGGGGGAGTTGCAGGTGACAAGGTGATGGGGGAGAGGGGGGAGAGTGGAAGGGCGACGGCGCGCAGACAACGAACCGTCAATACACAGGTAGCGCACATGGTGCGGAGACTGCATACCGACGGAACGTATGCTTGCGCGGCGCGACGCAACGTCCGGGGGTGATGAGCAGGGGTGGGGCGCAGGTGAAATGTGCGACGGGTGGCAGGCAATGGGCAATGGGCAATGGGCAATGGGCAATGGGCAATGGGCAATGGGCAATGGGCAATGGGCAATGGGCAATGGGCGAGGCGAAGGGGGAAGGGAAATGAGGGAGGAGCTCGAGGAGGACTCACTAGTCCCAGCCGCTGTGGCTGGCAACTCCTCCAATTATCAACTGGCCAGTGTGGCCTCCTTGACTCAAGAGGGAGCGCTGAGCCAGCTCGTTCCTGGCTCGGTTGACTTATTCGAAGGGACTCTCACTGGCCAGCAAGCCCCTGAGTCCCCGACTCAGCCACCTGCCCAATCGGTTGTGACCGAATTGGGCGATAGCTCAGCCAACTCGTGAGCCATAGCCGGGCCAGTTTCGGTCATGAGCCAATTGATCGGCTTGGCTCCGCTCAAAACGGCTTGGCTCGGCTGGCTCAGCCAATTTGAGCCGAGCCGTGGCAACACTAGTGTGCGTAGAGTGAACGACTTGTATTCCTAGAGGGGCTCTACTCCCCTCATTTATAGGAAAACCAGTCCCTATGGTCCACCCATGTCCGTTTGCGTAAAAGTGATGAGTAAAGGTGTCCACAATATCACGTTTTCAGTGACGCCTGATGTGAAACACCCCAGAAGTCTTCAATATCACCACGTGTGATACTGATAAGACTTGCGCCCTCCATATTGGAGTTGCGCCCACTTTTGTGCATAACGGAGTACCCTAATATGGTAATCATATGTACAATACTACTGTAATGTCGTAACTGCTATAGATAAGATATGTATGTACTTATTACATTTCAACAGTCCTCAAAGTCCGCTTCTGGGCCTTGCTCCACACCGGCAGCCCAAGAGCTAGGATCAGCAGAGAAAATGCTGAGTCGATGTGCTGGGGTTGCAAGAGGTATGTCATTGGGAATCTGAGTCATGGCGGCTTCGAGTTTGGTCAGGAGCTCAACCCCCTTTGGACAGGGGGCCGCTAAGTCCATTGAAGCTTGTCGCATCGGGGTGGACTGGTGGTGGGGCGACTACTGTTGCTGGATTCAACGGTACATGGGGCTTGAAGAACGTGCGGAGGTCATGATTTGGCTGGTTCACTCTGGATTGTCTTTCAGGGGGCCTTTTCAGGCCCTTACATTTGCTCCCCTGTCTGCTCTGGCAGGCTTTCGATGTGCGATGGATGGCCAGATTTTTGGTACCCCCAAACCCAACGCAGACTGTTTCTGTCACGAACCTATACCTTGGTCCATGACTTACCCATGAAACTCAAGAGTGTGCAAGGGAACGCGCACACAAACCCAGGAATACAAAGTATTGGCCTAGTGGAACTAGCCAAGACGATGCGCGTGAAAGGATTGGATAATCCTTTCCTTCCTATTCGAGAAAGGTCTGGTCCGGAACCGGGACTTACCAAGCGAAAGGTCGGATGACCTCACATGACTTGTTTGTTGATCAATCAACAAATATCGTTGATTGATAAACAAAGATCGTTGATTGATAAACAAAGTCCGTTGATCAGTAAACGAAGATTGTTGATCAATCACCTGATGAGCGGAGCTTGCCAGGTATTAATGCTATTGGATGATATACTTAGAAACCTTCCAGCACATTCCATGCTATCTTTAGAACCCTTCTAGAGTATTCCATGGGCCCACCCGTGGATCGGAGTTGGGCCTCCCCTAAAGTACGCACAGACCATGTATTCAGGTATATAAGCTGGAGCAATGTAACAGACAGTCCCTCAGACTGTCCACTTGCGACATCCCCACTTGTACCACTCTCGTTAACTGAGCAGCTTCCCACCATTGGGTTGTTCCTCATCCTTGTCCTGCTACTCGTGGTCCATTGTCTTCTCTCCCTGTTCTACTCCCTTGCTGGTTCGACGACGTTAGCCACCCTGTTCCTTGTGATCCTAGGTCTCTCTGTTGCATATAAACAGTGAGACACTCATCACAGTTTCATTGCAGTCAGGGCAGACAAGCACACTGGTAGCGTCGAATTTAATTCCACTTCTGTTTTTTTCGTTTGTTTAGCTTACTGCGTTGATGTATCTTATCAAAGTCCTTACTGTTTTTCATCTTGTGCTTCGTTGTGTTCAGGATCTCGATCCAACTCAAACATTTTAGGGTGTAATAGCCAATGGCGTAGAAAAGAAGACTAGTATTCAAATTGTACCTAGTGATACAATCCGACCCTGCTCGACCTGCCAGCGCCCACAAACAGCGAGTGTGTCTCCACAAGCATTGGGAGAACTGCTACGACTACCCAGAACAACACACATGGGAGTCACATGCTCAGGAAGACATCGAGGAAGAAGCAGCCATATGCGCTCTCGTAGTGGCAGAAGACGACAGTTATGTCACAGAAGATGAGGCATACCACGTCTGCCAGATGGTGAGCAACATGATCACTTGCGGTACTCTCCCAGATGCTGGCAGACGTGTTGTTACAGGAAGGATGAGGGTCACGTGACATGGTCATGTGACAAGTCCCGGATCATGTGTGCTACACGGTAGCTGATCTAACCCATAAGTCACGGGACACGGTGGAAGAACAGTCCCAGGTCACAGTACGTATCTGACCTAACCCATAACTCAGGGGACATCAAAGGTAGCCAGTGGTACTGGGCGATGACAGTTGTGTCCCGAAGATGACCAACAACGATACAGATTGTGGAAGCATGGTGTAAGACCATCGTAGGCTTGATGTTGGGACGGATTCCAGTGGGCTGTGGTTTGATCCCCTTTTGGGTATGTGTTCAAGATGGATTAGTCTAAGGAGCGCCTGTGTTAGTGCCGAGCCATTGCTTACTGACGCATTATTCATGGCTTATTGATGTGGATGACATTTCCCCCTATGCTTACTGTTTAGTGTCGCTTACTTGCGCACTTACTCATGCTTATTATTGTGCTTACTGATGTGATTGGACATTCACTTATTGATGTGTGAGTCATCCTTTGTGATCTATTACTCATACTATATGCGTCGCCTTTGTGGCTTGACATCCTTTTTACTATATATACTATACAAGCTTTGCTAAGAGTCGTTAGCTTAGTTGTCTTGATATCCACCTGTATTCCTCTCAGGAAGTTCAGACAGACTTATAGCAGAGTCATTGGTCAGTGTGACTATTCTTGTTGCCAACCTAAGTGTTAGGCGTTGCCACCTTGTGTCGTACATCAAGCTAGGCGGTTATAGGGAACCTTATTGGTTATTTCCCTCTACAAGTCGTTAACTAAGTTCAGAAGCCGTGCGCTTTGCTTAGTGTTGAAGCAAGGAAGCCCCATCAGATCCAAGTCAGATCAACGTCAAGTGGAGATGTAACACCTAGGCTGAACCATATTCTCAACACATGGACAATCATTTGAGGAGTTCTGCACAGCGCCGCACAATGCGCCACAAATGAGCAGGACAAAGCAGGAGGTGAATCACTTCCCAATTAGGAAGGTCAGAATTTATTTTTCGGCCACTGGCCCCCCCCCCCCTCCACCCGCGGTTCAGGATTCTGGTCCTGCCCCCCCCTTGTCAGCACCTGACAAGTGTGGCTAGCGCCACGTGAGTGCATACATACTCCTTTCTTTCCCGCCATCTTGGGTTTGGCAGAGGACATTGTCCATCATCAAGACGAAGTCGGGATAGCCTAAGTGACTTTGAAGTCCCGGTGGACCGCAAGTCCTGTGGAGCATATGCACGATTTGGATCTGAGTCTTATCGCTTAGTAATGCACAACCTCGCGTGTAACTCGCGTGTAATTTTCGAACAGCCTGGCGTCTCGCCTCCTGTCCTGGACCATTCGCCAGTTTCTCGCAGACAGGCTGCATCATCTCTTCTCGGCCCATTTCGCAGTTCAGCTTCTCCTTCGGTCCTGACCAATTTTGGACTGTTAGCATGTGTTACGGTTCCTTCTCTACATGTACATCGTCGTCCGCTGCTGCAGTTTCAAGAAGCACAGGCCTCCCGGGCCTCCCCTGTCTCTCGACCTGTAGAGGTATCACAGAAAATGGCCAACGAGAGTCGCAACGCACGACTCCAGAAGGACCACAAGTTGCCACCGTACCCAATTTCGGGTCCAATAAGGTATGAATCAATCTACAGCAGTGAGCAATACCCGGTAGTACTGTACGCGTTGGGCACTGCGGAATCAACGCACAGGATCTCGCGACATCGCCTTTGCGCAGTTGCAGTTAGCAGGATTGGTGGCATCCGTATCGTATGATCACCGGTCGTACTGTATACTTTTAAGGTAATGTAATGTGGCGTCTAGAGGACGACCTTGTGTGGGTTGAATGCCGCGAGCGCCAGCCAGCCCAGCGATTTTATACTTAGGAAAACGCACGCTACATATCCAGCACGCGTAGACCAGGAGACAATCCTCAACGGGAACTGGATCACGCGAAAACTCCTCCATTTCCGAGGGAATAGGGGGAGGTGAAAGCCGCCAGAAAGCGTTTTCATTTCGCAACATGTGAGAAGTTTTCTCGAGAAAAGCGGAATCAGGTTTCTTCGGGCTCGTGGCTGCGCACGATGGTGTATCAGGGTATCTATATATTCGTATTGATAAGGCAACTATTGGATCATGGCGTAGGCGTAGAACAAAGAAACGCAGACTGCTTGCAATGTGTACCGTCGGGATCACCACTCTGCCGTTCCGACGGAAGACTCCGTGATGACGTATTCTGGGAAACCGACGGCCCGGGGAACTATCCGTCTCTGATCCGGTTCTCCAACCAACGGTGGCCCAGCAACGGCCTTGCTAAAGAGGAATAGGTATAAGGAAATAGGCTGCAGGGCTCCACTGACTCGACTTTATTGATCCAACCATCCGCTACATCATGCAAGTGCATGAATTTCTGTTCGTGTGTCGCCAGTTGCTCGTGGCAGCCCCCCGCGCGCTCTTCATCTCAGCTTTGGCTCTGTCCGCCCTACCAGCAATATATATACTGTACGTTCTGATTCTGGGCCAAATACGTGCCTATCGTTCTCCTCTTCGGGATCTTCCTGGGCCAAAGAAAGCACATTGGCTCAGTGGCGACTTCATCGATGTGCACGAACCAGATTCATCTCGATTGCAAGAGGAGTGGGTGAAGACATATGGGCATGTGATTAGGTACCATTCTCGTTTTGGGGTGCGTCCTTTCTTTCCCCTTTCATTCGATATATCCCCTTCAACGTATGACGTCTCTGCCGCTCACAGACGCTTAGGCTCCTAGCCGTCGACCCTGTCGCCGCTACGTATATTCTTCAGAATAGCGAAATATTCCAAAAGTCGGATATTTTGAGATTTAGTTTGGGTGCCGTCACTGGTCATGGTGCGCACAATAGTCCATACTCGAATCAAACTCACACCCTTGACATTTACTTTCATAATGCAGGCCTCTTATTTGTAGAAGGTGGGATACGTTCCCCGATCTTCATTTTTCTGTTTTAATTGGGGATTTATCCAGGGCCTCAACATAGGAAGCAGGTGTGTTCATGCATTCCTCTCAGTATAGAACTCGCCATCATAAATTTTGTAGCGCAAGGTCATGGTGAGTCCTCACATCGCGATTCCTGGAATGACTTGGTGATTCTATGTTCAATTCAGAATCCCGCGTTTGGCCCCGCTCAGGTGCGAAGGTTTACGTCGTTGTTCCTCGAGAAATCATTAGAGGTAATCATTTTCGAGAGAGATATTTTGGCTCTCGATTTGACGCAAACAATTCGGTAGCTTCGCGAAATTTGGGCAGACTTAATTTCTAAATCAACACGAAAAGATGGAAAACTGGGCTTTAACGCCTTCATATGGCTGAACAAAGTCACGCTTGACATCATTGGCCTAGCTGGTGAGCCACTCTTTCGTTCAATTCACCCCCCATGACGTGCTCATCGCCCATTCTGTACCCAGGATTCGATTACAACTTCAACTCGCTGCGTTCCCCTGACGAAAGTCAAAACGAACTCTATGAATCAATTCGTTCCATTCTTACAGCCAAAGCCGGCGAATTCATGTTCATTCTCCAACTATTCTTTCCTCTCTTTCGACCTATTGTAAGTTTCTACTCCTTTCGAAGGAGAAAGGTCATACGTCTCACTTCTTCAGCCAACTGAGCGCTCCCGTGTTCTCGATCGCGCGTTAGGAGTCATAGGTCGCATTGGTTCGCAACTCATTCAAGACAAGAAAGCCGCTGTGCTTGCTGAGCACAGCTCAGATGGCGCTGGCGTTGTAGAAAAGCATGACGTGCAGGGACATGACTTGCTTAGCTTGCTAATCAAGTCGAACATAGCCAGTGACATGCCAGCAAGCATGCGCATGAGCGACTCGGAAATCTTATCACGTAAGTGCCTTCCCCTGTCACAGCTGAAAATTTGACTCAATGTGTGGATCTCGCGGTCTAGAGGTACCTACGTTCCTCCTAGCCGGACATGAAACCTCGAGGTGAGTGTTATGTCCTAGGTCGTGATTGCACATATCGTTGAGCGCCTTACCGCACCCAGCACGGCTATCGCCTGGACGCTGTTCGCACTCTCGTGCAGTCCCGCGGTGCAGTCGACGCTTCGTGCAGAACTGCGCACGTTCCCGACCGACAAGCCGACGATGGACCAGCTGAACGCGCTCCCGTACCTCGAAGGCGTCGTACGCGAGATGCTGCGCCTCTATGCGCCTGTATCATCTACGCAGCGCATCACAACGCAAGATGCGGTGATCCCGCTGCAAAAGCCGTTCAAGGACTGCCGCGGTATCATGCAGAGCTCGGTTCGGTACGTGCGAAGGTTGCTGACTCGCTCAAAAATAAAAATCGAATGACGCGACAGGGTATCTAAGGGCGACGCTGTTGCCATTCCTATTCGCCTGCTGAACCGCTCGACGGAGATATGGGGCGAAGATGCTAATGAGTTCAGGTGCGTTGTTTTCTTGCCCTGCTGAGACCCGATGGAATAGTGGCTTATATTGGAACGCGTTAGGCCGGAACGGTGGGAAAATGTACCGGAAGCGGCGCATGCCATTCCGAGCGTGTATGGCCACTTGATGACGTTCATCGCGGGTGCACACTCTTGCATCGGCTTTCGTTTCTCTGTCGTCGAGTGCGTGCTTCCCATGCGTAACTTGTCGCGCAATGTAACTTATTCGCAATGACTATGCAGGATCAAAGCCCTTTTGTTCACCCTGGTACGCGCGTTCGAGTTCGAGCTGGCCATGCCGGCGGAGGATATCGTGCGCAGGAGCGCGATCGTCGGTCGCCCTGTGGTTGCATCGAATCCTGCTGCAGGACCACAGCTGCCGCTCCTGATTCGGCCGGCAAACCTGGACTAGGACCTTTCGATGTTCCGTTATTTACCATCATTTTGTAGAGGGGGAAGGATGACAAGCGTTTTCGATCCGATGTTTTACATATTGTGGACTCTTCAATAATTATACTTCCGTTTCGTGATTCACACTAGTATATTCGGGCCATAACGCATCAAACCATGATTTTTCACAATAAAATAATGAACAAAAAAGGTCGAAGGACTTTGATCGAGGAAAACCGCACCCGCGTGCAGGCGTCGCTCAACGCTCAGCCCCAAGGTGAGGTCATAGCACTCTCCACTTAGGTCTGATTTTGAAAAGGCATAATACGATTTCGGTTGCCAGTTTCTTGTGTCGTGTTTCGAGTTCATGAGTTTTGTTTTTGTTTCTGAACTTGAATGCGCGCGGCTTCGAACGCCGTTTTATCAGGTTTGTCCAGTGCTCGATGACCATTTTCCTCGACTTATTGATTCTGACACGACGTCTTTCAGGCATTGGCTGGTCTTGGGTGGTGCAAGGAAGACGTGGAAGCATTCTATATAGCGGCCCGGGAGTTTTCGAGAGGGCACGCGGCACGTGCTACAGTAACGTCCTTTTCCGTACAGCCGTCTGTCCGACAAATCTTCGATTGGTTCAGGCAACCAGGACTCCTTTCGCCCGCCCCCACGCCTAGTGGTTTGCCTAGGGAATGAAGATTTTCTTTGCGGCAGGCTTCTTTCATTATCGCTAGGTCCCGTTCCCAGTACTGCGCAAGGACCAATAGCACACTTCATCGTCGTTATCAACGATTGGTGCCGGTCCCTTTCCCTCTCGGCGCGCATACTAATATTCTCTCACTTCCATCTTGCATCACAAAGCTAGTATGTAGTCGTTTCAGTTTATCTTAGAAAGTCCACTGTTTCATAATTTGTATCGGTGTGCCTCTTGCTAGCAGTAATAGAATCTAAATGGGATTTGGATATGTTCTACTCGATCCACGGTGGTATTCATCCTTTAGGAGGACAGTCACGGTCTGACCAAAATGTTACAATACACCAACCAACCCAACCATGTATCTAGTACAACTACGCTACCTATTCCTAACGATGTGCCCAAGTGTTCTTCGGAAGCTGAGTGGAGACTGCCAAAGCAAAGCATACGACAGCAAGAAGCACAACGTACGCAAAGTTTCCGCCCAGGATGTTATGCGTCAGGGAGAACGCAAATAGCCAGTCCGCGGCAGCTGGTCCAACAGCGCTCTGACCGAGGTCGCTGCCTGCGAAAGACCATACGCGGCGCCGAGCGACCTTTGATTCGGAGCAGCGGTTGAAATGTACATGTACATGGTACCTAAGTGGGCCGTGCCTCATGAGTGACGCACAAGCCAAGGAGGTGCAAGTGAAAACTCACCGTATCCCATTTCAAAAACGCACAATGAGAACAGCTGAAAAATTATGAGCAGCCATACAACCACATTTGGGCCACTACCTGCCACCATGGCTAGGTTTTCGAAAGGGAAGATAGAATAGATCACAGCAGATGAGATGATGCTGAATACGAAGACACGTCGCAGGCCAAAACGGTTAACGGAGTGCGAAAAGAAAGCTAATTGAAACACTCCATCCATGCACCCGTAGATAGACAACCCCAAGCCAATCGATGCCGGACTCAGATCAAGTCCACCATACTCGACTGGAGTTGACCACACAAGCGGAATGTATGACATTGCTACGGCGTTGAGAAGCGCGAGCATCGAGTAATTGGCGACGGTGACAATGACTGGTTTCGTGAGGACAGAACGCAGAGGAAGTGGCTTGTCTGAATCATTTGATGACAAGTCTAGATCTGGACTGTCATCCGCTTCTCCCTGAGGAATATCAAAGGTAGCGCCTGCATGCTGGAGCTTCTCTGAAGGCCTCGACTTCAAGGTCTGGGGAAAATCATTGTACAGCGCTCTTCGGGGACGGGGAAAATCAAACCTCTTTCAAATACAATCCCGTAATGACGATTGAAAGGCATGTGAAGGTAGCGGCTACCAGACATGGCAGGAAGTATGGGTAGGCTGCCCAGAAAGGATGCGGGAAGATGTGTGGCCAGCGATCTTGCGGCCGTGATAAGACCCCACCGATAAGAGGACTATGTAAATGAAATCAGGTAGAGATTGTGAGAAAGCAGGATACGACGAACCCGATCACATATCCGAGTGACCAAACAAACGGTAGCATTGAAAATCCTCGGGCCTTATTCGACTCGTCCGTGAGTTCCACTGTCATGCTTTTCACGACGCCGGTGTATCCCCTTACTGCACCGTGCAGGCATCGACTGTAGTCCTCAGGTCAGTCAGTGTACATCGCTGCTGGGGATGTGCACGGGGAAGCACCTTAATATAAGTGCCAAAAAGGAATGCGACAAACCAAACAAAAGGATCGACAGTGCTGTACCAGCAAGGCAGGACAAAAGAACAGGCTTGCGTCCCACGTGATCTGACAGGCGATTCAACTGGAATGCGGTAGTCGCCTCAGCTGCGGAATGAAGAGACACCTATTCATATGATATAGCCCATATCTGCTCTTGAAGAGAAAGTAAGGCGTACTATAATCCCTGTGTAATACCCAATCTTCCGCGCATCACCTCCAACATTAGGAAGCTCTCTCACTAGCTGCAACAGTGCTTAACAATGATAGGCAGGACAAAGAGCGTAGTGTACCTGGTTGAGGTAAGGGCTTATCGACTGGGATGTGATGGACTCGGCGAGCCAGCCGTGAGGAGGATGGAGATCTGGGCAATCGGTAGCGGCGTCGGAGTCGGATTGGGGTCAGGTAGAAGTTCTTGGTTTGGGAGGAAAGGAGTCTCTTCATCGACTTCATGATTGCCTCCGAACCTTGCGAGAGACATTGACTACGATGGTTCCTGCGTCCAAAGGCCTATCGTGGGCCAGGACCACCGGCCACCTATGGTAGTTATGTAGTCCTGCTTTGCGGTGAGGCAAGTGGGAAAGCGTCACACCATCCATGAGAAAGAATTATATCGGCTTGGCGAGCCTAAAAAACTTGCTAGAAAAGGATTTTCGGATAAATTCCGCCGACTTGTTTCAGTGTCATCGCCGCATTTGGCACCGTGTCGTGAGTTCCAGCCAAGGTTCCTGCTAGAAGTCGCGGAATTCTCAATCGGATATGGGAATTGAGAGCGCCGTCATTTACGAAAGCGGTTGATGCAGCTCTTGTGCAACACGTAATATTTCGTATCTGCAATCTGCAAAACAAAAACTCATCGTCATATGATCCGAACATCTCCTAGTCCCAGGCGACATTGGTACCGAATTGTATCAGCCACGTCCTTTATCTACAGTTGGTCGACTTGAATGTTGCTAAAATAGGTTGCACTGCTCGCTTGCTACCTTAGTTCTATGTACAGTACCGACACCATAATGCGGGCGCAAAATCGATTGATCTTTATCTATCTAGTTCCACCGAGCTTCCTACTCCGGTCCATACGATTCCATGCGTTCCTCGGAAGCTGCGTAGACACAACCAACGCAAAGCCCACCACGCCAAGAAGCACGACGTACGCAAAGTTCCCGCCCAGAACGTTATGCGTCAGGGAGAACGCAAATAGCCAGTCCGCAGTAGCCGGTCCAACAGCGCTCGGAATCGAGGCCGCCACATGCGAAAAACCATACACGGTACCGAGAGACCGTTTGTTGGGAGCGGCAGATGAAAGGTACACGTTTATTACACCTGAGTGATCCCATGTGCGCCATGAGCGTCTGCGCGAACAAAGGTATTATTGACTTACTGTATCCCATATCGAAAACGCACAATGAGAACATCTGCAAAATTATGAGTAAGCATACAACCACATTTGAGCCACCGCCAGCGACCATGGCAAAATTTTCGAGAGGGAAGACAGTATAGATCACGGCGCACGAGACGATGCCACAAAGTAAGACACGGCGCAGGCCAAAACGGCTGACGAGGTGCGAAAAGAGGGCTACTTGAAAGATGCCTCCCATGCTCCCATACACAGACAACCCCAAGCCAATCGATGCTGGGCTCAGGTCGAGTCCACCATACTCGACCGGCGTCGACCACACAAGAGGGATGTACGACATCGCTCCGGCGTTAAGGAGCGCGACCGTCGCGTAATTGGTAACGGTAACGACGACTGGCTTCGTGAGCACAGAACTCAGCGGAAGTGGCTTGTCCGATTCATTTAGTGCCATATCCAGATCAGGACTATCACGCGCTTCGTCTTGAGTATCGGAGCTGGCTCTTGCGAGCTGAAGCTTCTCCGAGGGTCTCAAATTTATCGTCTAAGAAACGTCATTGCACAAGCCTCCTCTCAAAGAGCAAGCAAGAACAAACCTCTTCCAGATATAACGCGGTAATGACGAATGAAAGACATGTAAAAGCAGTGGCCACTAGACATGGTAGGAAGTATGGGTAGTCTGCCCAAAAACGGTGGGCGAATGTGTTTGGCCAACGATCTTGCGCCCGTGATAAGATGCCACCGATCAATGGACTTAATGTACCCGGGAAGTCAGCCAGAAATCAAGAAAATGCAGGACAAAATGACGAACCCAATCACCCATCCGATTGACCAAGCCATCGGTAGCATTGAAAATCCTTGGGCAACATTGGTCTCATCTGTGAGTTCCGCTGTCATGCTTCTCACGACGCCCATGTGTCCCCTCACTGCGCCGTGCAAGCACCGGCTGTGATCCTAAAGTCAGTGTACATCACTACTGAGGGTATGCATAGAGAAGTACCTCAATACAAGCGCCAAGAAGGAATGGGACAAACCAAATAGGAGAATCGAGACTGTTGTGCCCAAAAGGCAGAACAAAAGAACAGGCTTGCGTCCCACATGGTCTGAGAGGCGATTCCACTGGAATGAGGTGGCAGCATCAGCCACGTGATGAAGAGATATCTATCTTACTGTTTGGTCAATATCCACTCTCTTAGAGAAATAAACACGCACTATTATCCCGGTGTAGTACCCAACCTTCCGCGCATCACCACCAACATCTGGGAGTTCTCTCACTAGCTGAAACAATATTCAACACTGATAGTCAGGGCTAAGAATGTACTGTACCTGGTTAAGGTAAGGACTTATGGAGTGGGATGTGATGGACTCAGCGAGCCAGGCTGAGAGGAGGACGCAGATCTGGGCGATCGGTAAGGGCGTACGAGTCGAATTCGAGTTAGGTAGAACTTCTGGGTTTGGAAGGAAAGGTGTCTCCTCATCAACTTCATGATTGTCTTCGAACAGTGTGAGAGACATTGACGACGGTGGGTTTCTGCGTCCAAAGGACTATCGCTACTGGTGCCACTCCGCCACTTATGTATATTTGCGCTCTTCTGCTTTGAGGTGAGGGGGGCGGCCTGGGGAAGCCTCACGCCATGTCTGAGAAAGAATTGGACTGGGTCCGCGAGGTTACGAGAGAAAGTGTTTTCGTGTGAATACCGCAGCCTTCTTTTTGTGTCATCGCCTTGGGCAGTCCCATGGATACTCCTGGCCCAGAGTGACGGAATTCTCATTTGTCACGGACGGATATAGTAACTTACGGCGCTGTCCAGTTACTTACGTTGCTTGTTCGAAAGGGTTGACTCCGACTCGGTGATGGGGTTCAGAATCAAAACTCATCATCATATGAGCAGTACTCTACATCTTCCAGCACTAGGCGACTTGTCAATGATCCCAAATTGGATCAGCCATGTCTGTTGCTACAATTGGTCGACTTGGGTGTTGCCAAATAGGTTGCAGCTTGGGTTGCAGCACTCGCATGCTACCCTGGATCTACTGCAGATCAATGACAGATGTCATGCAGGATGTGATGGGGTTGTTCGTGCTGTAACTGCTCCAGAATTGGCCTTGTAGCTTGCATTCCCTCACCGTTTTTTCTGCACTAGTACAGTAAATGTAAGAAACAAATCGTAGTAGCACTTCAAGTTGTACCATGATGTGATTCGTCTAAAATTTCGTAGAATCTCCAACACAAGCATCGCCTGTATTTTTGGTTCACATCTCAGGGAACAGGCTACAGTAACTTAGATATAGGCGGCTGCACATGTAGAGCATGATGACACGAAGAAAATCCATCTTGGCTTATAATTCCTGCGCTAGCCCAATGCCACTGCGAGTGTTATGCCCGACCATCATTATCCTTAGTTCAGTCTAGACCTGCCAGTCACAGTAGCTCACAAAGACCGCACTTCATTCAAACCACGCGGCGCCCTATAGGTTAGCATGCTCGCTTAGATAGTATGCTGCCTAACTCGACCGACGTCTACCAGACTAGAGCGATATGTGCTGTTGCTAGTGGTATCTTGAGGAGCGCTTCCAAGCGTGCCATCATGCAGCCGCCATATATATACATTCGGCCACTGCATATCAACTTCACTTCATGCACATGAACGTTAAAAGTCTCTAGATCCACACGAGCACTGGCAGAGTGAGGCCGCAGCTCCGCATCCCTTTATACATGTAGGGCCAAATACTCTATTACAAAATATAGGATAAATCAGGTGATCCTTTATCTATCTAGTGCCACAATGACTCCTACTCCATACGATGCCATGCGTTCCTTGGGAGTTGCGTGGACACACCCAACGCAAAACACACCACCCCAAAAGAACGACATACGCAAAGTTTCCACCCAAGACGTTATGCGTCAGGGAGAATGCAAATAGCCAGTCCGCGGCAACCGGTCCAACAGCGCACTGAATTGAGGACATCACCTGCGCAAGACCATACGCGGCACCGAGCGACCGCTTGTTTGGAGCAGCTGATGAAATGTACATGTACATTGTACCTAAGTGGGCCCGCGTGTCTCGTAAGTATTTGTGTGAGCTAAGGTGGATTCAAAAGCTTACCATATCCCATGTCGAAAACGCAAAATGAGGACAGCTGAAAGCCAATGAACAGCCTTACAACCGCGTTTGGGCCACCACCAGCCACCACGGCTAAGTTTTCGAAAGGGAAGAGAATATAGAGCACGGCGCAAGAGACGATGCTGGAAATAAACACACGCCGCAGGCCAAAACGTCTAACGATATGCGGAAAGAAAAGGAATTGAACGATTCCATCCATGCCCCCATACACAGACAGCCCCAAGCCAATGGATGTAGGACTCAAGTTGAGTCCACCGCTCTCAGCCGGCGTTGACCACACAAGGGGAATGTACGACATGGCTATGGTGGCGAGGAACGCCATCATCGAGTAATTAGCAACAGTCACAACGACTGGTCTCGTGAGCACAGAGCGCAGCGGTAGTGGCTTGTCTGGTTTATTCAGTATCATATCGAGATCCGAGCTGTCGTCTCTCTGAGGAGTATTAGAATTGGCTCTCGCCCGCTGGAGCTTCTCTGAAGGTCTTAATGTCTTGGGTCGGAGACGTTATTACCCAAACCTGTTCAAGAACTAGAAGAACAAACCTCTTCCAAACACAATGCCATAATGACGATTGAAAGGCATGTAAAAGCAGCGTGCAGCAGACATGGAAGGAAGTATGGGTAGTCTATCCAGAAATGGTGGGAGAAGATGTGAGGCCAGCGATCTTGCGGCCGAGACAAAACACCACCGATCAAGGGACTAAGGGAATGAAGTCGGATAGTTATCCAGAGAAAGTAGGATACGACAAACCCGATCATATATCCGACCGACCAAGCCAATGGTAGCATTGAAAAACCTCGGGCATTGTTCGTCTCGTCCGTGAGTTCCGTTATCATACTTTTTACGATGCCTATGTGTCCCCTTACGGCGCCGTGCAAGCACCGGCTGTAATCCCCAAGTTAGTCAGTGTGCATTTATCCTGAGGATGTGGATATAAAGCACCTTAAGATAAGCGCCAGGAAAGAATGCGACAGACCAAACAGTAGAATCGCAATAGTTGTACCCACAAGGCAGGACAAAAGAGCAGGCTTGCGTCCAATGTGGTCGGACAGACGATTCCACTGGAATGCGGTGGCAGCCTCAGAGGCGTAATGAAGAGACATCTATCACGGCTTAGTCCATATCTGCTCTTTAAAGTGAAATATGACGCACTATTATCCCTGTGTAGTACCCAACCTTCCGCGCATCACCGCCGACATCTGGGAGCTCTCTCACCCGCTGAAAACAGCGCTCAACACTGATTGGCAGGGCTGAGCGAGTACTGTACCTGGTTGAGGTAAGGACTTATCGACTGGGATGTGATTGACTCGGCGAGCCAGGCTGTGAGGAGGACAGATATCTGGGCGATCGGTAGTGGTGTCCGAGTCGGATTCGAGTCAGGTAGAGTTTCAAATCTTGGGAGGAACGGTGTCTCCTCATCGACGTCACAGTTGTCTTTGAGCGTTGTGGGAGACATGGACTGCGATGTGTTTTGGCGTCCCAGGGTTCATCGCTACTGGCATAACTCGACCCATTATATATGGCATACTTGCCTTTTCTGCCAGTTGGGGTACACAGTGAGGGGTGTAAGCGTCACATCATCCAGAAGAACAAGGTCTTGGAGAAATCCGTTGATACGTCATGGTGCATGATGACTGTAATCGCCGCATTGGGCGCCGCCTCGTTGCCAGTGGGTGCTCATTCCATCTGGCTTGCACAGAATTCTCGGATGTCGCATCAGTCAGGGACAGTGTACGAAAGAGGTTCATGTGCAGAACGCAACCTTGAGCAGAGATCGGTAACCAACACCCATTAAGTCATTAGCGCTTAGCCTCACCAAAAAAAGTATGATACTGTACTGTAATGCCAAGACGGAAACTGTTCAGCCACTTGTTGACGGATCTGGATCAAATGACCTAGATTTCGTAACTTAGCTGCAGCGTACTCTTGACGTGGGCACTTGCCAAATTCAAATTTGCTGTAAATAAATACATAAATCCCTGAAATTCAAAGGATTCGAAACCTTCTTATCTTCGTTGCACACTTCAAGGGAGCAAACTAACTTATTGTAAAGAAACTCTCGCCAGGCAACCGTATGCCTGTAACCCCCGTCAACCCAAGTTTGCGCTCCTCTGCCTCCGAGTCATAGAGCAATATGCCATGATGACATCATGATGGCGACGGCAACTGCTTCCTGGATATCTGTAGTCCCTCACTGTACTGGACATTCGTACTCCTTAGGTCACTCTAAATCTGGCTTACACGGGCTCCACACCACGCGGCGCCCTCACAGCATGCTAGACAGACTCGGGTTCAGCTTCTTCATTAGCGAGTGCATATTACCTTTGCGTGCGCACTCAATCGCACTCATTCACACTCGCTCTGCAGGGCCAAAGACATTTCGTTCGCATCTGTGTCACTGTGTGCGAGTTCGAGTTTAAGCTGGCCCTGCTGCCAGTGTCAGTGGGTGGGGGAGGATGTCGTGCAAGAGCCATGATTGTCCGAGTCGGACTCCGTATGGGTCACCTATGGTTGCGTCGAATCTTATTAAGGGATCGCACCGTATCGACTCTACGACTCTACGACAGCAATTTCTTGGTTCTGTGGTAAAACTGCGAGCTGACTGGGCTCAGTCACGGTCTAGCTAGCTAGACATGCCTTGCCAGGATAGCCAGTCCGAAAGTCGCTGATTCGAAGTCTGTTTTTTTGGATCAGTTTCTCGAAGTCTTCACGATCGTGAGTCTGTCGACTCACCAATCTCCCACAGAGTATTTCTTAATCCACGCGAGCAGAGTCAAGCCGTGGTACATCGCTCTCAACATGCGGGAAATAGTCATCACAGCCAGTGACAAAATGTACAATAAATTAATTGTTCTCTATATATCTAGTGCTACTAGTGCTACTAAGCGTCCTACTCCTTACTATTCCATGCTTTCCTCGGAAGCCGCGTAGTGACTCCCAACGCAAAGCACACAACACCAATGATAACGACGTACGCCAAGTTTCCCCCCAGTACGTTATTTGTCAGAGAGAACGCAAATAGCCAGTCCGCGACAGCTGGTCCAACGGCGGCCTGAATTGATGTCGCCACTTGCGCAAGGCCATTCGCCGCGCCGAGCAACCGTTTGTTTGGAACAGCCGATGAAACGTACATATATATCGCAGCTGAGTGAGACCACGTGCGTCATGAGTATCTGCGTGGGCTGACGGTACATAGAAAAAGAAACTCACGGTATCCCGAATCGAAAATGCATAATGACAACAGCTGCAAAATTATGAGCAGCCAGACAACCATATTCGGTCCCTTGCCCGCCACCGCGGCTAAGTTCTCGAAAGGGAATATCACAAAGATCACAGCACACGATAAGATGCTGCACACGAAGACAAGCCGCAGGCCAATGCGGTTGATATAGTGCGGGAAGACAAAGAATTGGAAGATTCCGTCCAAACCCCCATACAAAGACATCCACATGCCAATGGTCGCTGGATCCAGGTTGAGCCCACCATATTCGATAGGCGTCGACCACACAAGTGGGGTGCAGGCCTCCATTATAGTGCTGAGTAGCGCGAGCATCGCGTAGTTAGCAATAGTCACGAGGACAGGTTTTGTGAGCACAGAGCTCATTGGCAGTGGCTTGTCCGATTGATCCGGTGTCACATCTAGATCTGAATCGTCGTCCTCTTCTTCCGAAGAAGCATTGGTGTTCACTCTTGCAAGCTGGATCTTCTCTGAGGGTCTGGAATTCAACGTCTGGGGGTGTCATTGCACAACTCTCTTCAAAGAGAAGGAAAGCACAAACCTCCTCTAGATACAATGCCGAAACGACGAATGAGAATAATGTAAAAGAAGCAGCTACCAGACAGGGCAAGAAGTATGGATAGTCTGCCCAGAAATGGTGGGAGAACATGTGAGGCCACCGATCTTGCGGTCGTGACAAGACACCACCAATCAATGGACTGAAAAAAAATTAATGGAACAAGTTAGCAGGGAAATTGAGAAGACAAAGCAACGAACCCAAACACGCCTCCGAGTGACCAAGCCACTGGTGGCAGTGAGAATCCTCGGGCGATGTTTGTCTCGTCAGTGAGTTCGGCTATCGTACTTTTCACGGTGCCAATGTATCCCTTCATTGCGCCATGCAAGCACCGGCTGCAATCCTCGGCTAGTCAGCGGATATCCCCGCCGGAGTGGCATAGAGAAGCACCTTAAGACAAGTGCCAGGAAGGAATGCGACAAACCAAACAGGAGAACCGCGATCGTTGTACCCGCAAGGCAGGACAAAAGGACAGGCCTGCGTCCGACGTGATCTGACAGGCGATTCCACGGGAATGCGGTTGCAGCCTCAGACGCGTAGTGAAGAGACATCTATCATGCAGTTTGGTCCATATCAGCTCTTTGAGAGAAAGTAAGACGCACTATTATTCCCGTATAGTACCCAACCTTCCGCGCATCACCACCAACCTCCGGGAGCGCCCTCAATAGCTGATACAGCGTTCAGCACAGATAGACAGGGCTAGGGAGTGTACTGCACCTGGTTGAGGTAAGGACTTATCGACTGAGATATGATAGACTCGGCAAACCAGACTGTGAGGAGGATGGAGAGCTGGGTAATTGGTAATGGCGTGCGAGTTGGCTTCAAATGAGGTAGAACTTCTTGATCTGGGAGGAAAGGTGCATCCTCATCAAGTTCATGGTCGTCTTCAAATCTCGTAAGAGTCATTTATCACGAGACCAGGTGCTGGAGTCGGTGTCCAAGGTTTACAGCAAGCTGGAACGACGCCACCGCCTATGGTTATTCTGCTGGTGGGGGGAAGGGAAGGAGGCACCGAGACGCCGAACGTGATGCTGACGAATCGCACGCACTAACCCCAAACGAACCGAGAAACCCTTTCAAGATCAAACAGCAGCTCCTGTTCAGTTCCTGTTCCCATCATTCCCATGGAGACGATGCGGCCCGGAACGGTTGGTTTCCCGTTCTCACCCGTAAGTTCCCACGCCTCGCTTTTTGTTTGGCCGCGCATTTTCGCCCTGATTTCAGCGCACTCCCATGGCAGGTGTGTATAACTGACCTAGCGTTGGCACCTCTACAAGTTCTGTCCTTTGTATATGTTTGTATTCACGTCTGAGATGAGTCGAAAATCCCAAGAATACTTTTCTAACTTACCATTATTGGGACTCAGTGCGCTCCTGCATTCCTGAGTATGTCGCACTGGTGTGCACCTTTAGCGACTCAGGGACAACGCATTCCCGACGGCGACAATAATGTCTGAGAAGTATCGCGCCGCGTGAAGATCAGCGCGATTAGTTGCGCTGCTTGGCACCTCCCTGAGCTCGAGACCTCTCCTGGGTTGTTTGGCGTTGTTTTCCTCAGCTTAGCGATAGCCTGGCTCTACTTTCTTGCGTCTATGGTGGAGGAGGTGGGAGCATTGTCCGTAGGCCACGGAAAGCGACTTCCGACCGCATTTTAGTTCAACAGCGATCACCACCCTCTGTTACATGCAACGCTTCTGCCCCGCTTTGGCGACAGGACCCATTACTGAAATCTCACCAGTCGCATATCGACTGCTTTTGAGAGGAACCGGTGTTCGACCGCGCAGGTGATCTCATTCCCCATGTGCATTGCGATGCAATGTAAGTGTAACTCCGATGAGGGTCGATGCCACTAGGTCGGTCTGGTGCAGAGTATGAAGGCGGTATGATGGGTACGAGGGTGCTCGGAAATTTATAGGTGTACTGGAAATAGGCAGAGGAGATATAGAGGAGAGTGAGGAAATAGTGTGGGAGGTCATCCCCTTTTAAGCAGATCTCCATGTCAGGAATGCATATGGCATGTGGATTCCAAGAAACGACTTGACAGAAGGTAAAGTCGAAGCTCGACGATCAGCGTGATCGGATCTTGTCACAGGGTACACTACTTCCAGAGTCGGAGCAAGGTAACTTAGGAAATCATTTATAGTAGAGACCTTCTGGATTTGTACTTCCGCATACATTAGTATCGACTCATGGTAGATAAAACTTGAAGGTTTCTCGATTCACACGAGCGGAGTCAGGACGTAGCGCATCGCATTCTACATGTAACAATAATCGTTGGATACTCCTGAAGGACTGTGACAAAAAATACAACACATCAATTGATCCTCTATTTCTCTGGTGCCATCGTAACTGATCTATAGCTTTAATTGCGCCCAAGTATTCCTCGGAAGCTGCGCGGAGATCCCCAACGCAACGCACGCAGCTCCAACAAGCACTACGTACGAAAGATTCCCGCCGAGAACATTATGCGTAAGGGAGAACGAAAATAGCTGCCCCGCAGTTGCTGGTCCAATAACGCTCTGGACCGAGGACGCCACCTGCGCGAGACCATAGGCAGCGCCGAGGGACCGCTTGTTGGGAGCAGCAGATGAGATGTACATGTACATTACACCTGCATTCGCCATGAGTATCTGCGCAAACTAACACACCTGGCACAAAAACTTACCGTATCCCATATCGAAAATACACAGTGACGACATCTGCAAAAGCATGAGCAGACATACAACTGCATTTGTTGAACCACCGCCAGCCACCACGGCTAGGTTTTCGAAAGGGAACGTGGCATAGATCACTGCGCACGAAATGATGCTGAAAATATAGAGAAGGCGCGTGCCAAAACGGTCGACGAAGCGCGGAAAGAATACTAATTGGACGATCCCATTCATGCCCCCGTAGAAAGACAGCCACAAGCCAATGGATGCCGGACTCAGGTTGAGTCCACCGTGCTCGACGGGCGTCGACCACACAAGCGGAGTGTACGACTCCACGATGGTGGTGAGGAACGCGAGCATCGCATAATTGGCAACAGAAATAACAATTGGCCTCGTGAGGATGGATCGCAGTGGCAGTGGCGTGTCCGATTCATTTGGTGTCATAACAAGATCCCGACTATCGGTGGTTTCTCCCTGAGGACGACGACCAGAGTTGGCTCTAGCAAGCTGGAGCTTCTCTGAAGGTCTAGAATCCAATGTCTGGGAGCCGTCATTGCGCCACCCTCTTCGAAAAGCAGGACAGAACAAACCTCTTCCAGATACAATGCCGTAGTCACGACTGAAAAACACGTGAAAGAAGCAGCTACCAGACATGGCAGGAAGTATGGATAGTCTGCCCAGAAAGGGTGGGAAAACGTCTGCGGCCACCGATCTTGCGGCCGTGACAAGACGCCACCGATCATGGGACTAAGGAATCTAAATCAGCTAGATAATCACTGAAAGCAGGATACGACCAACCCTATCACGTATCCGATTGACCAGGCCACTGGTGGCATCGAAAATCCTCGGGCGACATTTGTCTCGTCTGTGAGTTCAGCGATCATACTTCTCACGGCACCGATATGTCCCTTCATTGCCCCGTGAAAGCACCGGCTGGGAGCCTCGGGTCAGCAAGCGAACATAGTTCCTGAGGTTGTGAATATAAAATCACCTTAAGACAAGCGCCACGAAAGAATGGGACAATCCAAATAAGAGAGTCGCAAGAGTTGTGCCCACAAGGCAGCATACAAGAACAGGCTTGCGTCCGAGGTGGTCTGACAGACGATTCCACTGGAATGAGGTGGCAGCTTCAGCCATGTAATGAAGAGACACCTAGTATCACGTAGTTTGATTATCCGCTCCATCAGTGAAAATAATACGCACTATTATCCCCGTATAGTGCCCAACCTTCCGCGCATCACCGCCAACATTCGGGAGCTCTCTCAATAGCTGAAACAGTGTTCAGCAGCGATAGGCTGAGTCAAGAGCATATAGTACTTGGTTGAGGTAAGGACTTATCGACTGGCATATGATAGACTCTGCGAGCCAGGCTGTGAGGAGGATAACAATCTGGGCGATGGGTAGTGGCGTCTGAGTCGGATTCGAATCAGATAGCACTTTTTGGCTTGGGAGGAGGGCTGTCTCCTCATCGACTTCACGATTGTTTTCAAACCTGGTGGGAGACATTGACTAGGATGTGCTTTGACGTCCAAGGAGCGATCGCTGCTGGTACCACTCTGTCCGCTACTTATGGGTGCTTGCGTTGTTCTGCTTGTGACGGTGTGGAAAGGAAAGGGTCTTGCCACATCCTCAGGAAAGAATCGTACATGATATACCTGAGAAGAAGCTCTTTAGAGTCCCCGGAGAAGATCCGCTAACTGGCTTGGGCAACCGTCGTCCCTGCATTGGGAGCTGCTACGTGGGTATCCCACCACGAGTCTGAGTCACGGTATTGACGTCGAAAGAAGTTCTATAGTTTTCAGTTGTTCGGCGTGGTGCTTCACTGCTAACTTTCAATAAGAGAAGATTCGCTGGTTAATATATAGTGTAAATGTTTACGTTAGTAGAGCAAAGCTCTATCCAGGCCGCGGCGACTTGCATCATGACCGGACCGTATGGCTCAGGCACACTCTATTACGACATAGCTCGGCGTATATTGTAAGGGGGACGAGTGTTTCTAACTTACTTTACACTGTACGATCTGCTACAGTAATTTTACTTTCGCAGACCCTTTTTCAAGATTCCTCCCCTGAAAGAGCAGTCAATCCCCGCAACTTAGGCTTTTAGCTATTCGATCACCACCCACGTATCACCTCGATGGCAACTCGAAGGAGATGAACTTGACCCTCTCTCGAATCACATGAACAGAGATAGGCCGTAGGGCATTGCATTCTACGTGGCAATAATCATTGGGGTAGTCGTCATAGTCTGACGTCTTAGAAATGTATGACACATCAACTGATCCTTTATTTTACCACTGAGCTACTCCTTATGATGCGCCCACGTTTTCCTCGGCAGATACCTAGTGATCCCCAGCGATACGCACACCATACCGACCATCACGACGTACGCAAAGTTTCCCCCTAGGACGTTATGCTTCAGGGAGAACGCAAATAACCAATCCGCAGCAGCTGGCCCAACAGCGCTCTGAATCGAGGTCGCCACCTGCGCCAGTCCATTTGCCGCACCGAGCGATCGCTTGTTGGGAACGGCAGATGAAATGTATAAGTACACAGTAGCTGAGCGACATCATGAGCACCGCGTGATGCGCTACAGTGTAAGGCGCAAAAACTTACCATATCCCATTTCGGACACGCACAACGACGACAGCTGCAGGATTACGAGCAACCATACAATCGTATTTGAACTATCGCCAGCCGCACCGCGCAGGGCTAGGTTTTCGAAAGGGAACATAATGTAGATCATGGCGCACGCAATGATGTTTGAAATAAAGACATTCCGCGGACCAAAGCGCCCGACGAGATTCGAAAAGAATGCGAATTGAAATATGCCATTCATACCCCCGTACACAGACAGCCGCAAGCCGATAGATGCTGGACTCAGGTTGAGCCCACCGAACTCAACCGGTGTTGACCACACAAGTGGAATATACGTTGTAGCGACCATGTTCAGGAGCGCAAACATCGCGTGATTGACAATAGTGACGATAACTGGCTTCGTGAGTACAGAGCGCAGCGGCAGCGGCTTTTCTGGTCCATTGGGTGGCAGGTCTACATCTGTAACATCGTTCGCTTCTCCCTGGAGAGCATCAGAATTGTCCCTTGCATCATGATGCTGGACCTTCAGTGAGGGCCTCGAATTTATTGTCTGGTAAAGGTCATGGCACAACTCTCCTTAGAGAGCAAGAAAAAACAAACCTCTTCCAGATACAATGCCAGAATGATAAACGAAAGGCATGTGAACGCAGCAGATACCAAACACGGCAGGAAGTATGGGTAGTCTGCCCAAAAACGGTGGGAGAAAGTGTTTGGCCAACGATCTTGCGGACGTGACAGGACGCCACCGATCAAGGGACTAAAGGTATTTAGCAAATCAGCGGAAATTTGAGAGAATGGAGGGTGAATCGACAGACCCAATCACAAATCCGAGCGACCAAGCCACTGGCGGAATTGAAAATCCTTGGGCAATGTTCGTCTCATCCGTGAGTTCGGCTATCATACTTTTCACGGCACCGATGTGTCCCTTTACTGCACCATGCAAGCACCGGCTGTGGCCCTCAAGTCAGTCAGTGGACATAGCCCCTGAGGTTTTGCATAGAAAAGCACCTTAATACAAGCGCCAAGAATGAATGGGACAAACCAAACAGTAAGATCGAAAGGGCCGTTCCCGCAAGGCAGGACAAAAGAACCGGCTTGCGTCCGATGTGGTCTGACAGGCGATTCCACTGGAATGACGTGGCAGCCTCAGCCACGTAATGAAGAGACACCTATCATAAATTTTAGACCTTATCCGCTCATTCAGAGAATGTAAGACGAACTATTATCCCCGTATAGTACCCAACCTTCCGTGCATCACCACCGACATTCGGGAGCTCTCTCAGGAGCTGAAAGCAGGTGTTTAGCACCAACGGTTAGGTCTAATAACGACCTGTACCTGGTTGAGGTAAGGACTTATGGAATGGGATAGGATGGACTCGGCGAGCCAGGCTGTGAGGAGGATAGAGATCTGGGCGATTGGTAGCGGCTTCCGAGTCGGATGTGGAGCTTGGTTTGGAAAGAGCGGTGTCTCCTCATCGACTTCATGATTCTCTTCGAATCTTGTGGGGGACATCAGTTGACTACGATGTACTTGGGTACCAAGACTCTATCGCTGCTGGCACTAGTCCGCCACGTATAGATGTTTGCGCCATTTTGCCACTGGCGTCTAAAGAAGTTCGGGGGTTTCTTTAGTTGTCTAGTGCTGTTACAGTACCACTTACGAATAAAACACACGCTTTCAGTAACGCGTACGCGGTGCAAAATCTATGATAGTGTACACCAAGATAATCAGTATATTCTGGCACCAGTAGGTAACTTTCATCACGATCTTACAGTAAGTGACTCAAGTACATTCTGTCACCACAGAGCTCACACCATTGGCTGGATAAGGACCAATGATCAGATCGATGACGGCACCCGTCACCCGGAATTTGCCGACAGCCCTAACTTAATGACCGTGACGCATCCACTGTCTGGTGCACAATTTCGAACTACGCCAAATAATAATGAGCTACAATGCATCTTCTAAGTAGTGTGTATTTGTCATACTAGTCACGTAGTACTGACATCCACTCTGATATTGGTATCAGTTTCTTGATCATACCGATTTACACCATCAGCACTCTTACTACGAACAGACTAACAGTAAGTTACTCGCGTCTGGAGATCTGGAGTTTCGCCATGTTACTTTAATGACTTGGTCACGGACTCGTCGAGCATACCCACTCCACCTCCAGACAGAGACCGCATGGTTCGGGCATTGTGGTGAATTTCTGCTTACTTCTAACTTGAAGCAACCTAAGCAGTGAAACGTCCGTCGCACCTTGATCTTATTGATGTCTGTTATTACCTGGCGTGAGATTGGACAACGGAGAACGCCATTTGACAGAGAAAATTGCGCGCGCGAGAGCGGACGGAATGACGTACCGCGATCAGGATGAGTTTTGCTGTGTTTCGAGTCGTGCAACGACTCAACAAAAGCAAGTTTACTGTCCTGCACGACCGAGTAGATTCAATGACATCCATTCCTGGAATTTATTATAGATCAAGTTGATCAACTACAATCGTGTTGGTTGGCTTCAAAGACGTCACAATCTGCTGTCAGGTTGCCTCAGGTTGCTGCTATGTATGATGTATCCACAATTTCCGTGGAAGTTGCATCGAAATGCACAAACCGACGCCGACTAAAATCACCAGAATTACGTACGCAAAGTTACCACCCAGAACGTTATTCATCAAGGAGAACGAAAACAGCCAATCCGCAACGGCTGGTCCAACCATGCATTGGATCGACGCCACCGTCTGAGCGAAACCGTTCGCAGCGCCTAGAGATCGCTTGTTGGGAACGGAAGAAGAAATGAACATGTATACAGCGCCTGGCGGATTCGTTCACCGTCAGTGTCAGCGTGCAGCAGAGTGACTGGGATCGACTTACTAAATCCCATCTGGGCGATACCTAATGACGTTAGTTGTGACATGATGAGAAACTTCCCCGCCACTTTGAGGCCTCCGGGGGCATGACGGAGCGCCAAGCTCTCAAATGGGAACAAGGCGTAGATAATGGCGCACGTTGAGACGCTGATAAGCAAGATAGCTCGCGGACCAAAGAGTGAGATAAGGCGTTGGAATAAAAGGTATTGGACGACCCCATTCGTGCATCCGTACACAGACATCCACAAGCCGATGGATGCTGGGCTCAGGCCGAGCCCGCCAAACTCAACCGACGTCGACCAGACAAGCGGGATGAGTGCGTCTGCTGCCGTGGTAAGGAGAGCGAGCATTACATAGCTGGAGATCGAGATTAAGACAGGTCTCGTGAGAACGGAGCGGAGCGGAGGCGGCCTCTCTATGACATTACTATGCTGACACGGCTTTTTCGCGAAAATCACCAAACGTTTTCTGTAAATTCGACGGCACTTCGTAAACACTTGAAATTGTACATACTCATAGAACAACATACCCTTAATCCACTGAATTTTACCGCTTATTTGTTGGTGAAGCAGTTCAATGGGCAGTGAATATATAAAACTGACCCAACCTTTTCGCACTTTGGTCACGCATTGTCACACCAACGGGAGCATCCAGACAGCAGAGTGTCAGTGCAAGTTGCCAGTTTTCTGCATCCAGTCACGTTCTGGAAAAGGCAACTGTCAAAACTGTCATCTGGAGACGGAGGCACTTTCCGAAGTAGTTTCAATCTCAGAACAGAGTCCTTTTAGTCTTTGTGAATATAGTTAATCTTCCTAAAAATAATATGCTTATTAAACTAAAAATCATCGCTCACTGTAAAGTATTAATACTATCCCTATTCATATCTAGCAAACAAATAAGTAATAAATGAATAATATATTGTACAATACTTATTTGTAATATGGAGGAGTCATACTGCGTGCAAGTGCATTTGCAGCTGAAGAGACTGCATCTGCCTTTGCATGCTTACCTGATTGCTCCCCTCCGTTGTAGGCATCAGTAAATAATAATTTACGTTTGACACTGATAGGTCCGATGTGCTGGCTTGTGGAGCTAGGGACGGCAGCTCTAGCTGGTTGCCGTTGACGTCGCTTAGGTGGTGTTCTGGCACCCATCTTTTTTGCTGTTGCCACCCAGAGATTTTGATTTGGGCTGAGGCGGTCCTGATTTGGCAAGGCACCTGATGGGACGGTTGATTCCGAGATTGTTGCAACATGTGGTAACTCCCCCTTTCCGGAAAGGGAGGCAGATGTGGCTGCCAACTGATAACTGATTGGGGACGATCTTTGAAGATCTTGAGTAAAGTCATCTGCTGGGGGTATGAATGGGTACCAGATCTTAATGGCACAGAGGTGCTTGCAAGTCTGAACCCTTGGGAAGTCCGGACAATTGCAGATCAGCCTCTGGATGTCCACAAGATAGCACCTGCGCAGATTAGATTGCGAGGTGACATGAAACTGTGTGTCATTGACACATCTAATTGAGTTCAGGGGAATTGCCCTGGCACTTGCCAAAACAGCATGGTGATGCTTCTCGGCAAGGTCCAGTCCCTCGAAACCAATTTGTTGGGCACAGTGCCTTGGCTCATAGTTGTAGCATTTCCACCAAACACTGATCCGACTTGGATCCGACAGCTTCCTTGAATCAAACGATGAGCTAAGCGCAAGGCTTACAACTCCAACAAGATTTCGTGAAGGGCGATAAACCAGAAAAGGTCCCCTTGGAATGGCCTAACAAGGTGATAGCTTTGACACACAAGTTGGCAACAAGATAAGATACTAGTCACCCAGACCAATGACTCTGCTATAAGAATGCTTTGAATAGAACTTGAGAGGAATACAGGTGGAAGTCCAAAACAACTAAGCTAACGACTACTGGCGAAACCTGCCTAGTATATATAGTACTTCCAAGCTAGCTTTAAAGCTGAGCTCGAACTATAGTAACACGACCTACGACCTTATCTACCAATAGGAATTGTCCATCAAGCCACAGGGGCTTATCATGAAACATACAGTACATGAGGCATAAGGCCCCACATGAGTCAGAGATAACACTGCCATGACTCAGAGATAAGAGTAACACATGACTCACAAATGACAACATAGAACAATAGAACAATAGAGAACCAAGATAACAAATGTCAGGGCGCAATACCAGCGCATCAGAACCTGTTCCATCAGAACTTGAACCACAAAAGGAAATGTCTAGACCTTCAGCTATCAGGAATCACCTCTGACCTCATGCCTACCATGGCCCTTCCAGAACCTTCCATAATCTTCCATTCTTGATACAACACCGAAGTCCCCTGAGTTATGGCTTAGGTCAGATACATACTGTGACCTGGGACTAGACCTCCTCTTCTATACATGACATCTTCTTCGGCCTCTCGGGAATCTCGCATCCGAGGAAACGTTACATTATACAAAACCTTCCATCCTTGAAGTCCCATGACTTATAGATTAGACCAGATACGAGACATGATCTGGGACTTTCATGTGATAGATCACGTGGTCTTCATCCTCCCTGTAGTGCTTGTGCCAGTGTCTGAAGACGACGAGTGTACTATCATTCCACTCACTAACTGGCGTATATGGAGGGCTTCGTCCTCCTCTACTTCATAGTCTTCTTCTGCCTCAGGGTATCCATCGGCCTGGGCCCATACGAGAGCTCGTACTTCTTCTTCTTCTTCATTATATGCTGGCTGACGTGATACCCAGGTATGCACCTCTGGATAGTCTTGACAGTTCTTCCAGTGTTCATGGGTGCATTTTCGACGTTTGGATGGCGCAGGGTTCTGTACGATGTCACCACATGACAATAGTGCTCCGGCAACATGTTTCGGGTAAGTATGCAGATCAAATGATCAATCTGCCGATTCCGCTTCCCCTCAAGCCAGATTGATTTGAGTACATGATGATATCTATAGTGTGATTAGATTATGATTATGATCGGACTAAAAGAATCAACTCACCCTTCAAGCAGCATATTTGTGTTGCTTTCCTCATAGATAGATCACGGTTTCTGGCCTATTCCAGACCACATATGGACTATAGGGATCCATTGTTTTAACAAATACTCAACAAAACTTTGAGGGAAAGCTGGATCACTTGAGATCTTATCTAAAATCTTATTAAACTCGGCCAGATCTGAAGTGTTCACCAGCTTTTTGACTAAGGCCCACAACTCTGGAAATTGATCGGTCTGGAAATGTGATTGGATCGCATGAAGTACGTGCCAAGTGCACAAAAGCACCTGACTTTGTGGGTATACTGCCTCCAGTGCCGCAATCTGGGCCTGATCACAATCTGTCATGATGTAACCAGGCCGGACCTTGGGGTTCCAGGATTTGATTGAGCGAAGGAAATAGGCGATCGTCTCATTTTGAGAGTTAGATGACAGCATCCAAGCCACCGGAACTCCTGACACATCGGAATTAAATTTGATCAATGAAAAAAGGTATGTCACTTACCATGCCCCCAACGGTCCCTTGCCATAATTGTAAACAGGGGCATTCCTGAATAGCAGGTGGTGTTGTGAGTAGCATCAATGCAGATCAACGCATTTCCAAGTTCCTGGAACATCTCAGATTGGAATCTAGTCTGGAGAACTAAGCAAAAGACATCTTCTGCTAGGCCAGATCCCAGGGGAGGAGCTTCTATCTTATCCTTGCAGAACACTTTTGCCCCCTCTAGCCTGAGAACATCTAGCCATTTTTGAATGGAGACCTCATCTTTTGGATGGAGACGGATCTTTTCCTGATCAAGCGCCCTGGCAACGCGATTAATGTCATCCATTTGAATATATTTGTCATGATCAGTGTCAGTTGCCACACTCCTAATTGAGTGGAGCTGTAGCCAAGTTAGCCAGTGTCATTCCCAAAGTGGCGATTACATACTATTTTCTTTGGCTGCACATGTTATGTGTGAGCTGCACGTGAGCCTGACTTAGGCAACGTAGAGTGAACGCGGTGACTCAGCAATTCCTGGACTCTAGCACGAAGGCAGAGTATCGTCTCAACGCACGAAGGCGGAGTTCGTTGTGATGTTCTAGTGATGCGCGACCCCGAAGGATGAGAGAGAAAGAGAAGTCACGACTTGGATAAGATGAGAGAGTTACAAGAAATCCAAGCTATCGACCACAACAGTCGATAGCTTCCTTATATAACACTACGCTGCAGTCCGCCTTCGTCAGCGAGACCGCCACTACTACTAAGACCACTCCTCTGCTGTGTAATCGTCCACGTCTTACTCAGTAATCGTGCAGTAAGCTTATCAGTAAGCCTATCAGTCATCGTCCACACTTTCTTGGTAAGTATTAGGGAGCGACTTGTCATCCCCCTTACCATGCCCGATCCCAGCGTTTCCCAACGTCCCCTGACTTATGGGTTAGGTCAGATACATACCATGACCCGGGACGTTACATCACCCCCTTCACAAGGGTGAGCGCCCTCGCTCCACAACCCAATTTGGTACTGTAGTGAGTCTGACGTCTGTCTCATGCTCGTCCCTTATCCTCAAGAGGGCGTGCACCCTTCCCAACCGCTTCGCCGAGTGCCGTGAGCAATCGACATGCACGAAGATATCATCTTCGAGCTTTTTGATTGCCGCTTCCAGCTCTTGGATGATCTCCTGGGACGTGCGGTAGCGCCTCACTTCAGCTGCAAGGGATATGTCCCCCAGCCGAGCCAGGGCCTCGTCTACCTGTCGCCGTCCCCGGAAATCAGCGCAAAGGTACTGTAGCTCCTCGCGAGTGTACTCAGCTGCGGGCCCCATGTCCCGACATGGCTCGGCGTGTATGTCCCCACAGTATATTGGTGAACACCGCCCCATCGTTCCGAAAACCTCCGGGTTGTCAAGCATCCTTACCCACACATATCTGGCAGGGATGCGTCGACCCTCGTGTTCGATCACCATGGGCACCCAGTTCATCCCGTTGTTGAGGACGAAGCCGCCGGGGGTAGGCGATAGGGTACGGATAGGGCGCCTCGGCGCATCCGCACGGCACATAGTGATTGGTGTTGCGCAGCAAACAGTGTCATGGAGTCTCACCTTATGAAGGTATAGAGACTAGTATAGATGTTTGTAGAGAGGAGTGCTCAAGTGTGCGTAGAGTGAATGACTTGTATTCTTAGAGGGGCTCTACTCCCCTCATTTATAGGAAAACCGGTCCCTATGGTCCACCCATGTCCGTTTGCGTAAAAGTGATGAGTAAAGGTGTCCACAATATCGCGTTTTCAGTGACGCCTGATGTGAAACACCCCAGAAGTCTTCAATATCACCACGTGTGATACTGATAAGACTTGCGCCCTCCATATTGGAGTTGCGCCCACTTTGTGCGTAACGGAGTACCCTAATATGGTAATCATATGTACGATACTACTGTAATGTCGTAACTGCTATAGATAAGATACGTATGTACTTATTACGTTTCAACAATTGGTGAGGGGTCGCATGCCTCTGCATATGAGGGAAGTCCTCGCATAGCGTATCCTGTCTCCGCTGTCGGGCCGTAGATGACAGCAACTGGCGGTGATCGGTCTTCGTCATCCATGGCTTGTCCGGTAATGTCATCTTCTTCATTTTCGTCAGTTCGGGGGGGAATGCGCAGAGGGGCGCAGTGGCAGTAGCTTTGAGGGTTGTCACATCGGGTACAGATGATGTGGGCGTCATGGTACGACCCGTCGGAGGACTCATCGCTGTCATATCGATCGACAGCGGTGGTGGAAGTGAAGGCGGTGGAGGGCTGGAGGATACTTGCCTCATCAGCAGCTGTATCCTCGTCCATCTCTCCTTCGGCGTCATCTTCGTCACCTGATCCAACCTCCATGCTGTCATTACTTCCTTCAACAGCTGGTAGTCCCTCCTCATCGTCCTCCACTCGGCCGCTTGCGGGTGTGGGGAATCGCCCGCGAGCCTCGGCCAGGTCTCGCTCTTGTTGTTCTCGGTCTGCTCGGTCTTGTTCGGCGACTGCTCGGACCTGTTCGACGGCTGAGCAGAAAGGGTCGTCCACATTATTGTTGGAGTCATAGGTGGTGAGCTCGTCGGTGTGAGGGAAGTCAAGGCTGATGACGGTGAGTGGGACATAGGACATTGTCGTGGGGTTTGAGGATGTGGTTCGTTTCGTCGAGGCTGCTTTTATGTGAATTTCAGCCCTTGGGTTAGATTGTTTGAACTTCCTTATCTCTTCCTCCGCGTGGACGTCGTCCCACAGGACCCACTGGTTATCCGAGTCTGAGTAACCCTTCCACTTGATGAGGTATTGGAGTTTGCGCCCTCTCCCATGTCTTCTTGAGTCTAATACTTTTTCGACCTCATATTCTTCCACGTCTTCTACCAATTCTGGTGGTGGGCGCTGATAGTTTGCGCCGTGAATCAGCGTTTCTTTGTAAGGTGTGAGAAGATCTGTGTGGAAAACATTGTGGATGCTCCACTGTGTGGGAAGTTCAAGCTGGTAGTTGACAGGAGACATCACCTGGACAATTTTGAATGGTCCGTGTCGTCTGGGAGCAAGCTTTGTGGTTGGTTGGTGGGTTTGCAGATGACGTCCCTCGAGCCAAACCCTGTCCCCTACTTGATATTTGGGGGTGTCACGATGTTTAACCCATGACTGTTGCGCGCGGTGCATTTGTTCTTGTGCCTGATTCCTTATCTCCTTCAATTGTTCTAGTCTGGCCGTGACCCGTGGTATGGGTGATATTTTATCCGTCCAGTTAGTGTGTGGGTGATATCCCATCAGCAGCCTAAATGGAGTATCGCATGTGGACTCGTTAACCCAATTATTATGTGCAAACTCAGCTAGCGCGAGGTGGTCGGCCCAATTGTCTTGTCTTTCATTGGCCCAGAATCTGAGGTATTGTTCCAACCATTGGTTGGTGCGCTCTGATTGTCCGTCCGTTCGTGGGTGGTAAGCAGTTGAAATGTTCTGTTGTATTCCTAAGATCCGACACAGTTCTCTTGTGAATTTTGATGCAAATTGAGGGTCCTGGTCGCTGATGAGTTTTGTTGGTAATCCAAATCGTGTGACCACATGTTTGGCGTATAGAGTCGCGGTTTCTTCGCCTGAGATTTCCTCGTTACACGGTATGAATATTGACGCTTTGGAACAGTCGTGGTCAGTAACTGTAAGTATTGAGTCGTACCCCTGTGATTTCGGGAGTTTGGTAATAAAGTCCAGTGCTACTACTTCAAATGGCATTGCCTCAGGTTTTGGAAATATTGGTTGTAGCGGTGCTTTCGTTTTCTGGGTATTGACCTTGCATCGCTGACATTCGGCGCACCCTCGAACATATTCGGCAATGTTGTGTTTCATGGTGGGCCACCAGTAGTGCTGCTCTACCAATTGTGTCATTCGGTTTATTCCTGGATGACCGTGAATGGGAGGATCATGATGCGTGGAAATCACTTCTCTAATTTCCTCTGTTGTTCCCGTAACGACTAGCCTTTGTCCGTGGTACCACCAAAGTCCTTCCGCCTTGGTTAGTTTATGTGGATCAACCCACCTACGTAACTTCTGTTCGTCCTGTTGTGGCTTAGTTGTTGCTGCTCGTACAAACAGCTCATTTGGTAGGACCATGACATTCTCGTTGTCTTTTTCTCCCTGGTTGTAATCGGCGCGTTGAGAAAGGGCATCGGCCCTTCCATTAGCGGTTCCTTTGACGTGGTGTATTTCGAAATTGTATTCCGCTAATTCCAGTACTTCTCTCGCGATTCGTCGGCTGATCTTCTGAGGGTCTCGCCAGTACCGAAGGTTGAGATGATCAGAGAAGATGCGTACTTTGTGTGGTGATCCAGCTAACAAATGTCGCCAGTTTCGCAACGCTTTCACGATGGCCAACAACTTGAGGTTGTAGATGTCATAGTTGCGTTCAGCGGCATTGAGTGTTGCCGAGTAATACCCCACAGGATGTCGCTTTCCATCTAGTTTCTTTTGCAGTAGTACCGCTCCTACCGCAAATCCCGATGCGTCCACCTCTAGGTCGAATTGTTGGGTTTGGTCCGCGTGCGCTAGTATGGGTTCTGTGGTGACCCTTCGTTTGAGCGTGTCAAACGCTACTTGATGTCTTGTTTCCCACTGCCATGGTTCGTCTTTTCGTGTAAGCTCGTTGAGTGGTTTGGCGATGGTAGCAAAACTTCTAATAAACTGCCGATAAAAGTTGCAAAAACCGAGAAATGATCGTACATCCTTTACTGATGAGGGGTGTCACGTGGTGACATCGTACCAAACCCTGCGCGCACCAAACATTGCAAGTGCACTCATGAGCACTGGAAGAACTGTCAAGATTACCCTGAAGCACACACATGGGTATTAGATCAGCCGGCATATAGCAAAGAAGAAGAAGAAGTTCGCGCTCTTGTATGGGCCCAGGCAGATGGATATCCTGAGGCAGAGGAAGAAGACTATGAAGTGGAGGAAGATGAAGCCCTCCGTATATGCCAGTTAGTGAGTGGAATGATCATCCACCCGTCGACTACAGACACTGGCACGAGTGTTACAGGAAGGATGAAGGTCACGTGATCTGTCACGTGAAAGTCCCAGATCATGCCTTGTATCTGGTCTAACCCATAAGTCATGGGACTTCAAGGATGGAAGAGTTTGGTATAATGTAACGTTTCCTCGGATGTGAGTTTCCCGAGAGGCCAAAGAAGATGTCACGTGTAGAAGAAGAGGTCAAGTCCCAGGTCACAGTATGTATCTGACCTAAGCCATAACTCAGGGGACTTCGGAGTTGTATCAAGAATGGAAGATTATGGAAGGTTCTGGAAGGATCATGGTAGGCATGAGGTCAGAGGCGATTCCTGACAGCTGAAGGTCCAGACATTTCCTTTTGTGGTTCAAGTTCTGATGGAACAGGTTCTGATGCGCTAATGTTGCGCCTTGACATTTGTTATCTTGATTTTCTATTGTTCTCTTGTTCTATGTTGTCATTTGTGAGTCATGTGTTGTTCTTATCTCTGACTCATGGTCGTGTTATCTCTGACTCATGTGGGGCCTTATGCCTCATGTACTGTATGTTTCATGATAAGCCCCTGTGGCTTGATGGACAATTCCTATTGGCAGATAAGGTCGTAGGTCGTGTTACTATAGTTCAAGCTCAGCTTTAAAGCTAGCTTGAGAGTACTATATATACTAGGCAGGTATCGCCAGTAGTCGTTAGCTTAGTTGTTTTGAACTTCCACCTGTATTCCTCTCAGGTTCTATTCAAAGCATTCTCATAGCAGAGTCATTGGTCTGTGTGACTAGTATCTTATCTTGTTGCCAACTTGTGTGTCAAAACTATCACCTTGTTAGGCCATTCCAAGGGGACCTTTTCTGGTTTATCGCCCTTCACGAGTTCTTGTTGAGTTGTAAGCCGTGCGCTTAATTCATCGTTTGATACAAGGAAGCCTTCGGATCCAAGTCGGATCAGTGTTTGGTGGAAACGCTACAAGGGGGGTTTCCAGTTGCGAACGCCAGAAATTTTGACGGGATCCATACGTGTTACCCCCTCTTCAAGGATTACCCCCAGGTAATCAATGCTATGGGCGTTGAATACACATTTTTCTGGCTTGAAGAATAGATCATGTTCCTGAGCGACGGTCAGGACGTCGCAAACTGCCTCTTGGTGTTGCTTGAGTGATTGAGGCTGTCGTTTTGTCGCTATTGCAATGTCATCCATGTAAACCCTGATCGTGGTTCCTTTGGCCTCGTGTTTCGCTATGGTTGGCTGGTATATCTTGTTCATGAAACTTTGGAATGTAGCAGGTGAGTTGCACAGTCCAAAGTACATTACGGTTGGTTCAAATAGTCCGCGGCGTGTTTTAAACGCAGCTTTGTGTTCATCGCCCTCTTTGATCCATATGTTGTTATATCCCTGGTGGACGTCTAGTTTGCTGAACAGCTGTGCTCCCCCGAGATCTCGGATGAGATCATCGATGAGGGGGAGAGGGTATTGGTTTCGTATTGTCCATTCATTGATCCGTCGGTAATCCTGTACTGGCCGTAGCTTTCCATCCTTCTTTTTAATGAAGAAAAATGATGATGCGTACGGAGATTTTGAGGGGCGTATGTATCCTTTCTCCACTTGTTTGTCGATAAAGTCGTCTAGAGCTGCATCTTCCGCCCTTGTCATAGGGTATACTTTGCAGTCTATTACGTCTGGTACCCCCTTTTTGAAGTCTATTGTGTGGTCGCAACTTCTTTTGGGTGGGAACCTCTTTGACTCTTCTTCGCTGAATACCTTCGCAAAGCGCTGGTATTCTGTTGGTATTTTGACCTCTGCGGTGTACTGTTTGGCATCCACCGTGAGTTCTACCGCTGATCTTCTTCCATATACTTGTTCTTTTAAGTTCTTCACGATTTGTTCTTTTGCTTCTGTAGTGAACATTCGTGATACTCTTGCGTCGTCCTTCTCCTCCGTTAGCAGTCTTGCCAATACTGCTCTTCTGTCGTTTGGGTTAATTGACCGCAACACTATAGGAAGTTGCTTCTCATCTATAGTGGCATGACGCCAGCTGAACCTTGGCTCGTAGGTAGCGAGCCATGGGTACCCTAGCAGGACGTCTTCTTTTCCGATGTCAGTGATGAGGAATCTCATTTCCTTTCTTGTTTGTCCTGTTTCCACATTAAGCGTGAGGTAGTGTGTGATCTGTCCCGCTTTATTAGTGGTATCGTCGATGTTGTAGATATTTTTTGGCTTATCTAATGCCCGTTGTCCCAATCCCATCCTTTTTACGAAGTTTGGGTGTATGAAGTTGTCAGTGGCTCCTGAGTCCACTAATGCTTTGATGTCGGCCATGTTGTAACTTGCGCGAATAGACACTGGTACTCTCATAGAACGGTAGCGCATAATGTACACAGAGTTACAACGTATTGCCCTTACCCAGGCCACCGGGTTTAGGCACTTCCAAAATCCTGTCCCATCAACTGTTGTAGGACCAGGTCCTTTACTTCTTCGTCGTCGCCTGCTACTCCTCGTAGCCATTCCGCTGCCTTTTCTTCTTTGGTTGGCGCGGTTCAGTGGTGCGTGTTTGTATGTTGCGGCGTCTCCTGGGTTGCCTGCAGTCGCGACTGATGTGACCCATCTTTTGGCAGTTGTAACACTGCGTTTGACTGTGGTCTCGTTTGAATTGCCTCTGGATAAATCCTCCTCGTGGTGGGAATGGTGGTTGCGGGGGTTTGGTATTCCTGTAGTGATTCCCTATGATATCTTCGGCTCCTGCTAGTCGTCCTCGTACACGGTCTGCGGATGTGTCCATTCGGTCGTCATTCTGGAGTGGTGCAAGCAACTTAGCTAGTGCTCCCCCTGAAGCCCGTCCTGGTTTAAAGGCGTCCAAGTTGCCCCTGACTGTCTGCATGTGGATCCATTTCTGCTGCCTTTTCAGGGCGGAATCTCTCCACTCTTCATAGTTTCGGGGGTCATTGTGTTGGTACATTGTTTCATACAATGCTTGTGGTAGTCCTTTCGTGAAGTACTTGATGGTTTGTTCGGCATTGATGTTGTACCCCGCATGTCGAACCAGCTGTTCGAATTGCGCGATGTAGTCGTCGATCTTTCCGTCCTTCATGTGTATTCCTGCATCGAGCTGGGCTTGGGCTCGTTCTTTGCTAAGAACATCACTGAATTGTCTTTGAAAGGCGTTGAGCAGGTTTTCCCATAGCCTATTGTTGAATTGGTCTGTTCCTGTGGCCACCTCGTTGACGAGCCATCGGCTTGCGGACATTACCCATTGGTTAACCACATTTCCTTGTATGTATGTGAGAAACAACATAGCTTTTTGGTATTTGTTTCTCATAGCGGAGTGGTTGGCGTTAACTCCCGCGTATACCTCCCATTGGAGGATAAATGCTTCGGCTTGGGATCTGTTCCCTGTGAATGTTGGCGGCGGGTTGCCGATAAACTTGTCGCTTCCTTGTTGATTGGCTATTGCGGGTCCTGCTGGAGGCCCTGTTCCTCCTCCTCCTTGTGGCCAACCGCCATTGGGTGGTCCTCCTCCTGGCGGTCCTCCTCCTGGCGGTCCTCTTCCTGGCGGTCCTCTTCCAGGTGGAAATGGTCTGTTGTCAGGTGATGGTACTCTGTTTCAGTTGAGTCGGAACTCGTAGAACATCTCGGTTCCTTCAGGGATGCTTGGTGCATCGGGGACATCTGGTCCCATTGCTCGGTTGACGGCTTCCATGTCTTCTGGTTGTATTTGTTGTACGTGACCTGTCTGTTCATTAATGACAAGTCGGGGTGGCGATACTTCTGTCTGGGTAGCCATATAGCTGAGTGGTATTCCTCTGATTGGTTCAGGGATGTGCAACTCAGCTGTTCGCACGGTTAGTGCGTCTACTTCTGGTGACTGCACTGCGATTTCTTCGGGTTCTGCTACTTCACTTCGTGGTGTTGGCGATCACTCGCTAGTATTGCTTGATGCAGCTGGCGTTCCTGCTCGTAGTTGGAATTTGGTTCTTGGTGGTTCCGAGTCAAGGTTTTCTGCTTCTTGACCGTCTATAGGTCCTTGTTGGTCAATTGGCCGTGCGTCGACCAATGGTACGTTGATATGTAAGTCGTCAGCTGCTGGTCGTGTTGCTTCGAAATAGCTGTTGGTGTTGCTCCACCTGAGTTCGACCCAGCAACAGCGTTCTCTGTTGAATACTACGGGGTGATATCTTTGTGATGTAGCTGCTTCTGCGTAGTATCCTGTGTTGTTTTCTTCGGATCTTCTGGTGTCTGGTACGTGTCGCCACCTTACTCGTCCTATGAGGTAACGAACGGGTGCGTCTCGTTCTCTTGAGTCAATACGATAGGGTACAAAGTCCCAGCCGTCTTTAGTGTTGACAGTCGCCACGGCGTTCGATGGTGTAGAGGAGCTTGGATTTAATGTTACGTGCGAGCTGCACGTGAGCCTGACTTAGGCAACGTAGAGTGAACGCGGTGACTCAGCAATTCCTGGACTCTAGCACGAAGGCAGAGTATCGTCTCAATGCACGAAGGCGGAGTTCGTTGTGATGTTCTAGTGATGCGCGACCCCGAAGGATGAGAGAGAAAGAGAAGTCACGACTTGGATAAGATGAGAGAGTTACAAGAAATCCAAGCTATCGACCACAACAGTCGATAGCTTCCTTATATAACACTACGCTGCAGTCCGCCTTCGTCAGCGAGACCGCCACTACTACTAAGACCACTCCTCTGCTGTGTAATCGTCCACGTCTTACTCAGTAATCGTGCAGTAAGCTTATCAGTAAGCCTATCAGTCATCGTCCACACTTTCTTGGTAAGTATTAGGGAGCGACTTGTCATCCCCCTTACCATGCCCGATCCCGGCGTTTCCCAACGTCCCCTGACTTATGGGTTAGGTCAGATACATACCATGACCCGGGACGTTACAGCACACCCTGCTGCAACAATTCCCTTGCTTTCTCCTTCACATTTTTGGAGACCCTTGTGTAGATTAGATTGCCAATTCCAAGGGGGTGATCATGATCTTCAATATATTTTCCCAATAGAGTGTCTGTGCCAGGATAGGCTTTGACAACAACTTGACAAGTGCAGCCAGTCCGCTTAGAGCCAAGCTTTCGGATCTGCCCGGGATTATTCTTTTCATAAGGTTTGTTGCCACCCGTGCCTTCCCGTCCGCATTTGTAAACTCGCTTCCACAAGTAATTAATGCTGTGGCATGATTTAGCAAGTGACAATTCAATTGAATGAATTTGACACTGCTCCTGGCGCCACCCCTCAAAATTGGCAAGACTAGTCCAGATCTGATTGAAGTTGCCAAATTCCCTGTTGTAATCTAGGCTCCCCCGGCCCATCTTAGTGCCCCCAGAAAAGTTGAGGACCACATGCACACCCGGAAGGGCAGGCCTGGCTGACTCAGCTAACCCAGCTGATAAGTAGAAGGGGGGGAGAGTTGTCATCGAAATAGCTGGGAGAATAAACACTTGCAAGTGCTTTACCTCTCAAACAAATATCTCGAAAATATATAGAAAATAATGTTAATTAAAGCGGGTTGCGTATGGATGCATTTGCACTATAATATTTAGTGTATGATAAGTTTTAGTTAATTAGTTCTGTAAGCAGACAGTGCCAGACACTACTACAAAAGGCACACTAAATTATTTAGGACATATTATTCATTTATTATTTGTTTGCTAGATATGAATAGGGATAGTATTAATACTTTACAGTGAGCGATGATTTTTAGTTTAATAAGCATATTATTTTTAGGAAGATTAACTATATTCACAAAGACTAAAAGGACTCTGTTCTGAGATTGAAACTACTTCGGAAAGTGCCTCCATCTCCGGATGACAGTTTTGACAGTTGCCTTTTCCAGAACGTGACTGGATGCGGAAAACTGGCAACTGTCAGTGCATGCATGTGCCAAATTAGTCACGTAGTTTGTCACCTTTGGGTGTACTCAAGGTGAGATTACTCTCCACAGCTCAATCACTTTGGATATGTGACTCCATATTTTCCATTTACAGTGCATTCGATGTGTATTATCACCTCCCAAAAAATAAGCATGTCAGAGTACCAAGATTGGTGGGATCGAGTGGGTCTGGGTGGCTGAGCAAACCCAATTTCGAGCTTCCTGATTTTTTGGTGACTGTAAATTCATGTAGATTCCCCTTATTATATATGATCTATTATCCATAGTGGCTACTTTATCTAGTCTTTTTTTTGTGAGAAGAATGAATGGCAAGAAATGGTCGATCGAGGTGAATTTATGAAAGTGCAAAAATGGTGCACCCTGCGAAAATGTCGTGTCAGCATAGTATGTGATAAGGAAGGCAAAATGCCGGCCTGTTCTTCACCTGCGGGATCTGGAGTATTGCCAGAAGGACGAGGCTCATTGGGCGGTCCACAATTCACTGTCTGGGATCAATATATCGTGTTTTATGGAAAGAGAACAGTAAACAAACCTCTTTCAGGTATATCCCACTAGCTATCAATGAAGCCGAACCATAGGCAGCGACCACGAAGCATGGAAGGAAGTATGGGTATTCATCCCAGAATGAGTGCGAAAAAACGCGTGGCCAAGGATCTTGCGGCCGTGATAGCATGCCTCCGATGAAAGGACTAAGAATCTATATTTCAGCGAGGGATCGATTCAGTGAATCGGATGGGATGGTACGACAGACCCTGTTGCATAACCAAGAGAGTAAGACAATGGTAACATCGAAAAACCCAGCCCAATATTAGTTTTGTCCGTAAGCTCTGCCATCATGCATTTCACGACACCAAGGTATCCCTTGAGTGAGCCATGCAAGGCGCGGCTGTAACCATGGCGTCAGTGAACGATACACCGCCAGGAAGTGCGACCCGTCCTGAGGCCAGCCAGTCCCATTTTAAACTTGGCATTATTTATAAATGAAACTAGGGACAGGGACAGATAATAAATGAGTTTAAATTCGAGTTGTAACTCCGTGTGAAACCGCTGTGAACCGCTGTATGACCGTGTTCAGGTACTGAACATGCGTTGATCTTGGCCCATTGCACGGTATTTATTTTGCAACCGGGCTTCTCTGTGAGCATTGTTACGATCGTGGTCTGACTTAGACCCTACATGCGATGGCAAGTAACGTGACTTAGCAGGATGCGTCAACACACGAAGGTGTGACAATTCCAAGGACACCTGAAAGTGCCTTCCTAAGGGAGCGAACGGACTTCTGAGAAGAAGGAAGCCGAAGTAGATTTGAGAAGAGTACAAGAGAGTCAAGCTGTCGACTACATCAGTCGACAGCCACCTTATATCCTAACTGGACTGTACGCCTTCGTCAGCGATACAGCCACTACTACTAACGCTTGGTAATGTCCACTAATACTAACGCCACAACTACTACTACTATCAGTCATCATCAGTAATCGTACAGTCATCGTCAGTAATCGTACAGTAAGAGTATCAGTAATCCACAACATGTTCATGAGTAAGATTCGGGAGCGACTCGTCATCCCGCTTACGAAGGTCAACGACGGCGAATCATGACATCACCCCCTTTACAAGGGTGAGCGCCCACGCTCCACAACCCAACTAGTCACCGTAGTGAGCCCCACATCTGTCTCGTGTTCGTCGCGTACCCGCCTGAGAGCGTGCGCGCGCCCAAGTCGTCGTGACGAGTGCATGGCCCTGTCGATGTGGACGAAGATGTCGTCCTCCAGCTTCTTGATGGCCTGCTCGAGCTCGGTGATGACCTCCATGGACACGCGGTAGCGCCTTACCTCGGCTCGGAGGGATATGTCTCCCAGCCGGGCGAGGGCTTCGTCTACCTGTCGCCGTCCACGGAAGTCAGTGCGGAAATAACCGAGTTCTTCGCGAGTATACTCAGCTGCAGGGCCCATGTCTCGACATGGTTCGGCGTGGATGTCGGCTCGGTAGACGGGAGAGTACTTTCCCATCGTTCCGAATACCTCGGGGTTGTCTAGCATACGGACTCGTACGTACTTGGCGGGAATTCGTCGCCCTTCGAGTTCAATGACCATGGGCACCCAATTCATCCCGTTGTTGAGGATGAATCCGCCTGGAGTAGGCGATATGGCACGGAGAGGGAGCCTCGTCGCATGCGTTCAGCGCGTAGTGATGGGCGATGGGTCGCGTTCTTCCCTATAGGGGGGGAGACCGCGCGCTTCGTATCCCTGTTCCGCCGTTGGTCCGTAGACAACAGCAACTGGCGGTGGTCGGCGCGCTTCATCCTCAGTTTCTTCGGCAATGACGCGGACTTGGGGAGGTATAGGCAAGGGAGCGCAGTGGCAATAGTTGGGGGGGTTGTCGCATTGGATGCAGACGACCCTGGCTGCGTGGTAGGATTCGTCGCTACTGTCATCTTCATCTTTGCTGTCGGTGGCGTCGACGGCGGTGGTGGCGAGTGAGGCGTTGGAGGGATTGATACTACCGATGACGGTGGTAGTGAGGGAGGTTGCAGGACTGGTTGAAACTCGCCTCGTTAATAGGTGAATCCTCATCCTCCTCTCCGCTGCCGTCCTCTTCACTACCTGATCCATCCTCCATGAGGTCATTACCTCCTTCAATAACCCGTACTCCCTCCTCATCGTCCTCCACTCTTCCGCTTGCAGGTGTGGGGAATTGCCGGCGAGCTTCATCCAAGTCTCGGGCAGGCTTGGTCTTGTTCAGCGGCGGCTCTGACGTGTTCGAAGGCTGAGCAAAACTGATCGTCGACGTTGTTATTGCCATCGTAGGTGTTGAGGGTGTCGACGTGGGGGATGGCGATCTCGTCAATGTTGATAATGGAGAGTGGGACATGTGCCATTGGATTGGATGGTGCGGAGGGTGATGGCGTTTCTACCATCGTTGCGGCTGCTTTTATGTGAGTTTCAGCCTTCGGGTTTAATCGTGAGAACTTCCTTATCTCTTCCTCCGCATGGACGTCGTTCCATGGGACCCACTGATTTTCCGAATCCGCGTATCCCTTCCATTTGATGAGATAGTGAAGTTTGCGCCCTCGTCCTGACCTTCTAGAGGCTATCACCTTTTCGACCTGTATTCTTCCACGCCTTCAATCAATTCTGCTGGTGGGCGTAGGTAGTTTACGCCATGCATATGTGTTTCTTTGTAAGGTGTGAGCAAATCTGTGTGAAACACGTCATGTATCTTCCATTGCGGAGGTAACTTGAGCTGATAATTCACAGGGGACATCACCTGAACAACCTCAAATGGTCCTTGTCTCCTAGGCGCAAGTTTGGCGGCAGGTTGATGGGTTCATAGATTGCGCCCATCTAGCCAGACTTGGTCTCCTAGCGCGTATTTGGGCGTATCTTTGTGTTTGACCCATGACTTCTGGGCCTTATCATGTTTTCCTGGGCGCTCCGACGGGCTTCTGTCAATTGTTCTAGTCTGCTAGACACACTAGGCAAACTGATCGTCCCTGGCGCCCATTTATCTCTGGGGTGATATCCCATTAGTGTGAAAAACGGGGTTTGTTTTGTGGTGCTGCTTATCGCGTTATTGTGAGCGAACTCTGCTAAAGGTAACTGTGCAGCCCAGTTATCTTGATTTTCGTTAGTCCACAATCTGAGGTACTGTTCCAGCCACTGATTAGTACGCTCTGATTGTCCGTCCGTCCTCGGGTGATAGGCGGTTGATATGTTTTGTTGGATGTTGAGGGTCTTGCAAAGCTCCCTCATGAATTTTGCTGCGAATCGAGGGTCTCGATCGCTGATGATTTTGCTCGGGAGTCCGAACCGAGGGAGAACCTTCTGAGCGTATAATATCGCAGTTTCCTCTCCTGTCATTGCTTCTCGACAGGGTAAGAAGATCGACGCTTTGGAACAATCGTGATCTGTGATTGTCAGAATCGAGTCGTACCCATCTGATGGTGGTAGCTTTGTTATGAAATCTACCGCGATGACCTCGAATGGATCGGCTCCTAATCGCGGGTAGATGGGTTCGAATGGTGCTTTGGTGGGTCGATTATTGACCTTGTGTCGCTGACACTCCGCACAGCCTTGCACATAGTTCGCCACATCGGTCTTCATGTTTGGCCACCAATAATGTCGAGCTAGCAGTTCCCTTGTTTTTGCTATGCCTGGGTGCCCTGCCGTTAATGCGTCGTGATATGGTTTTATGACCTCCCTTAGTTCTTCGTCTTTGGTCGTAGTGACTACGACTTTTCCATTTTTGAACCATACGCCTTCTATCTTCTTGAGTTCATGGGGGCTTACCCACGCCATGATTCGGGCTTCCTCTTGAATGATGGGGTCGGCGAGATTCCTGTTACTGTTCGTATGAAGATTTTGTTCGGTAGTACCGTGACACGTTCGTTGTCTTTCTCTCCGGTATCATAGTCTGGCCTTCTTGACAACGCGTCTGCTCTACCGTTGGCTCTTCCTTTGAGATGATGTATCTCGATATCATATTCTTCTAGTTCCAGGACTTCTCGCGCTACTCGTCGACTGATTTTCTGTGGGTCTCGCCAGTATTGTAGGTTCATGTGGTCGGAGAATACTCTGACCTTATGAGGTGACCCCACTAACAGATATCTCCAATTCCGCAGCGCTTTCACGATGGCCAATAGTTCCAAGTTGTAGATGTCGTAGTTTCGTTCGGCCTCATTGAGGGTGGCCGAGTAAAACGCTACGGATGTCTCTTGCCATCAGCTCCTGTCTGCATAAGGACTGCCCCACGGCGAATCCTGATGCGTCTACTTCGAGGTCGTATTGTCTTTTGGGTCTGGATGAGCGAGAATTGGGTTGCTCGTGATGCGTGCTTTGAGTGTTTCGAAGGCAGTTTGTTGGGTTGGTCCCCAATGCCATTCGACATCTTTCCTTGTCAGCTCGTTCATTGGTTTGGCGATGTTGGCGAAACCTCGAATAAAGGGACGGTAAAAATTACAAAACCCCAAAAAACTGCGTACGTCCTTGACTTTCGTTGGTGTTGGCCACGTGCGGACACCTGAGACTTTTGCTGGGTCCATGCGCGTCATCCCCTTTTCAAGGATTACCCCCAGGTAATCGATAGACGGAACGTGGAATGCGCATTTTGATAATTTGAAGTAGAGGTCGTGGGCCGCCGCAACTGCGAGAACGGCTGAAACTGCAGCCGTGTGTGCTTGGTTTGTTTGCTGGAAAGTGCCACAGTCGTTGGTGGCGACCGCGATGTCGTCCATGTAGATACGTATTTGTGTGCCTTCTGTTGCAAATTTGGCGATGACGGGATGGTAAATTTCATTCATGAATGCTTGGAAGGTCGCCGGTGAGTTGCAAAGGCCAAAATACATGACTGTTGGTTCGAAAAGTCCTCGTCTTGTTTTGAACGCAGCCTTGTGTTCGTCCCCTCCTTGATCCTGATGTTGTTATACCCTTGTCGAACGTCAAACTTTGAAAATATAACCGCTCCACCCAGGTCTCGCATGAGATCCGTTATTAATGGTAACGGATATTGGTTTCGCACCGTCCATTTATTTATTGCTCGATAGTCTTGGACTGGTCGGAGTTTCCCGTCTTTTTTCTTAATAAAGAAGAAAGACGATGCGTAGGGCGACTGCGAGGGTCTAATATACCCTTTTTTGAGGTGTTCATCGATAAAGGCGTCCAAGGCTTCATCTTCTGTTCGGGTCATTGGATAGAGTCGACATGCGATAGATGTCGGTGCATCTGGTTGAAGTGTGATGGCGTGATCACACTGTCGTCTCTCGGGTAATCGCATTGATGCGTCTTCGTCGAAGACCTTTTTGAAAGCTTCGTATTGCGGCGGTAGTGTGGCGCTTTTCTCTTCTTTGGGTTTGGCCGCGATAGCATGTTCGACTGCGGGGATCATCACTCTTCGTCCCCTTGTCTCTTCGTCTTCTAGTTGTTTGACGATGTGTTCCTTTGTTAGAAGGTGGGCTAGTACATCCCTTCTGCCTGTTACGTTGACCGTTTTGATAGTGACGGGAAGGTGTGCTTTGTTGATTGTTCCCTTCTTCCAATCGAATTGTGGTTCGTAGGCCGCTAGCCAAGGGTATCCGAACAATATGTCTTCTTTCCAATGTTGGTGACTAGGAACCTCATCTCCTTGTCGTTTCCATTGACATTGACTCGAAGAATGACATAGTGAGTTATATGTCCGGCTTTGTTTGTCGTGTCGTCGATGTTGTAGATTCGTTTGGGCGTATCTAGCAACCGTGTTTTTATCCCCATTCGTTGGAGGAAGTTTTCGCTCACAAAATTATCAGTGGCTCCTGAGTCCACTAGTGCTCTAATCTCGGCCGTGTTGTAACGCGTGTGTAGTTGAACTGGAATTCGCATAGAACGGTAGCGCAAAATATACACTGAGTTACAACGAAGTGCCCTCACCCAGGCCGTCGGGTTTAGGCGTCTGAAAAACCCGTCCCCATCAACTTTTGCAGGACGAGATCCTTTACGTCGTCTCCTTCGCTGGCTACCCCTCTCAACCAATCTTCTGCTTTGTCTTCGTCAGTCTTCGACGATTCTCCCGTTCCTCTTATCTGCTGTCTTTTGTTTTGGCGCGGCTGGCGACAGTCTCGGCTGATGTGCCCCATTTTTCCGCAGTTGTAACAGCGGACCTGACTAAAGTCAGGTCGATTCCCTCGTTGCCTTTGTAAATACCCTCCCCTTGGTGGAAAGGGGGGTCGTGGGGTATTGATAACGTCTTCTGCTCCTGCGAGTCTTCCCCTAACTCGGTCTGCGGAGGTATCCATTGCATCGGGATGCGGTAGTGGAGCAAGGAGTTTTGCCAGTGCTCCCGTTGGTTTCTATTAGCGGATCCTTTGAACATGTCTAAGTTTCCGCGCACCGTCTGCATATGGATCCACTTTTGTTGCCTCTTGAGGGCCGATGCTCTCCAGTCTTCGTACGTCCTAGGGTCGTCGTGTTGGTACATTGCTTCATAGAGCGTCCTAGGTAACCCTTTTATGAAGTACTTCAGGGTTTGTTCCGCGTTGATGTCGTATCCGGCGTAGCGAACGAGTTGTTCGAATAGAGCGATATAATCGTCTATTTTCCCTTCCTTCATCCTGATTCCTGCGTCTAGTTGGGCTTGGGCTCTTTCTTTGCTGAGTACGTCAGCGAATTGTCGTCGAAAGGCTTGCAGAACGTTGTTCCACAGCCTATTGTCGAACTGGCTGACACCTCTGGATACTTCTCTTATCAACCATTGGTTGGCTGACATGACCCAGGCGTTAACCAGGTCCCCTTGAACGTAAGTAAGGAACAACATAGCTTTTTGATATTTGTTCCTCATTGCTTGGTGGCTTGCGTTGACCCCAGCGTAGATTTCCCATTGAAGTATAAAACCTTCGACTTTTGACCTGTCTCCGCTGAACAGGCTGGGGGGTTTCCTATGAATTTGTCCGTGGTATTGCCGCCGCCCTGAGGCATTCCTGGCAGTCCACCGCCTCCTACAGGCGGGCCTCCTCCTCCTCCTGCAGGCGGTCCTCCTCCTCCTGCAGGTGGTCCTCCTCCGATTGGAGGGCCTCCTTGGTTTGGTTGTCTGTAAGCTCTGCCGAGCTGCTCGTATGGTTGAGGAGGTGGTTCGTTGTAGTCGAAATCGAATCCTCCTGGCAAATCTGGCTCGTCTGGCCCCATTGCCCGTCGTGCTGCTTGTATGTCTTCTGGGTTCATGTTTACGACATGACCCGTCCTTTCGTCGATGACCAACGGGGTTGGTTCTTCGATCTGCGTTTGAGTGGCCATTCTGATTGGGTCAGGGATGTGTAACGTAGCTGTTTGAGTGATAATTTCTTCAACAGCGGGTTCCTCTTCTTGGATGTAGATGGCCTCTGGTTCGTTATCTATGGATGGAGTCTGGACTCGTTCACTTGTGTGACTGGTGTCTGTCCTTGCTGGTGTCCTATGTTGGAGTTCTGGAGACACGGGTTCTTCGTGTATTTCTTCCTCTGCAGTTCCGTCGATTCGTCCTTGTTCTTCAACGTCTCGTGCTTCTGATAGCAGAATGTTGCAGTTGAGATCGTCTCCGGCTGGTCTGGCTGCTTCAAAATACTCTTGCGTTCGATTCCACCTGAGTTCCACCCAACAACACCTTCCGTGGTGAAAGATGATAGGGTGAAATCGTTGGGCTGTAGCTGCTTCGGCGTAGTAACCGGTGTTGAAGTGATCTAATACTCCACTTCGTCTGTCGTCCGGGATTGTCCTCCAACGGACTCGATTGATGACGTATCTTGCAGGGGCGTCTCTGTCCCTAGAATTGATGATGAAGGGTTGGAAGTCCCAACCGTCTTTGGTTGTGATTGGCGCCACGGCGTGTGAAGGGAGCTTGACTCTAATGTTACGATCGTGGTCTGACTTAGACCCTACACGCGATGGCAAGTAACGTGACTTAGCAGGATGCGTCAACACACGAAGGTGTGACAATTCCAAGGACACCTGAAAGTGCCTTCCTAAGGGAGCGAACGGACTTCTGAGAAGAAGGAAGCCGAAGTAGATTTGAGAAGAGTACAAGAGAGTCAAGCTGTCGACTACATCAGTCGACAGCCACCTTATATCCTAACTGGACTGTACGCCTTCGTCAGCGATACAGCCACTACTACTAACGCTTGGTAATGTCCACTAATACTAACGCCACAACTACTACTACTATCAGTCATCATCAGTAATCGTACAGTCATCGTCAGTAATCGTACAGTAAGAGTATCAGTAATCCACAACATGTTCATGAGTAAGATTCGGGAGCGACTCGTCATCCCGCTTACGAAGGTCAACGACGGCGAATCATGACAAGCATCCTCAGGATGCACTGGCAACAACCTCAGGATGGTTTCCCCTGAAACTGGGCTTATCCGGCGTCCATCCTCAGGATGCACTGGCAACCGTCCTCAGGATGGATTCCACCCTGTCCGGCGTCCATCCCCCTCTGATCCCTCTCCCACCCCCGAGTTGTCCCACACAACCTTTAGCAGGCTGGCATTCGCCGAGTGGAAATAATAAAACAACAACAGGACTCGCTAACGAGTCAAGTTGACCTTTCCCTCTTGAACTCCCATGTCCCTTCTGTGCGGACATTATGAGCGGTGCGATTCCTTTTTTTTTTTATTCAGTCTTTTACTTACCTTGCATACCTTAGGTCCTGGAGTGTGCAATCCCATCCTCGACTTGGTCTCATCCTGCACGTCATAGGGGGCACATCTGACCCTGCACCACCGCCGCACACAACACTCCTCAGGTGTACAATGGATAGGGCCCGGGTGTAATTGGTTATGTAGTGTAGCAGTCCTCAATCATGTATATCCTTGTGTATATCACGTTTGTCGAGAATCTACTTCTTTTGCTGCTACCAGTTGCTGTTGCTGTGTGATTTCTGTGAAGACCATAATATTTCCTCCCCCCCCCCAATATCTGAAACTAGCACCACCGAGCTGACATCCTCCGGTGAGGCCCCCCCTTAGTGATCGCGCAGACCCATTGACATCCTCCGGATGGGTACATTTACATCCTCAGGACAGACCTGGTGCATCCTCAGGATGCTTCTGCTCGTGTTGCCAGGAGGTGTCGGCAACTCTCCCAAGGTTCCATTGACCCCATTGGCTGGATGTGGCATGAGTTTCGCTCCGCTCCATGTGCCCAAGTTCCGGGGTATACACAGGGTTGAAATTCAGTCTGAGTGACCGTCCATTCATTGGATTGGCTCAACAATCGACGGTGTTTAGTTTTGCTAAACTAGTTACAGTTCGGATCCCATTTTAAACTCGTTTCCTATTTCAGTGCAGCCTGCGTTCATCTTAGCCGAGACATCCTGAGGACGCTCTGACTTCCTGGCAGTGTACAGCACTGTATTATGCACGTGAGAGGCACCAAAGGACAAGCGCCCAGAAGGAAGGGAAAGACCGAACCCGATGACGGAAACAATTACACCGATCAGACATAACAAAAAACGGGTTTGCGACGGATATAGTCGGATAGGCGGTTCCAACAGAGCACAGTGACAGCCTGTGCAGCAAAATGCGCAGACACCTGTAATACATGGGCCCGTTGTGCTTCCCTCAGATCCTCCCCTGAGAGAGTGAGGCGTACTATGATTCCCGTGTAGTATCCAACCTACCTTCCATCACCGCCGACGATCGGGAGCTCCCTCACGCGCTGGGACAAATGTCAAGCCTGTGTGTCTTATATGGTCCAGCCAGCTCACGGTACCTGGTTAAGGTAGGGGCTTATGGAATGGGATATGAGGGACTCGTTGAGCCACACAGCGAGAAGGATCGCTATTTGTACTCTAGCCAGTGGAGCTGGTACATCGTCTTTGGGGAGAAATGGTGTCTCCTCTGAGTCATCGAGGTGGTCATCTTCAGATCTTGGAGGCAGCTGTAACATCATGGGGGGACGAGGAGGGATGTGAATTTTTGATGGTTCTGTCAAGGGTTCAGCGCTCAGCGCGCAGGCTTCGCCCAATATATTACTACCCTGGCATAGTTACGACATCTCTGATAATTCGAGATTGAGCCTTCGGCTTGGGAGGAGAACGACAAAGGAGTCCGAGTCGATTCGCCACATACGTCACATTGATAGGTCACACTCACAGATATCGCAGACTCGGGAAGGCTCCGAGCATGGCTCCGAGGATTAATGAAGTCTGACTGCTCGGAGTCGTTTTTGTCGTCGTCGTTCTAGTGCCGAGCACCTATACTTCACTGCAAGACTGCAGGTCTTCATGTAGGTCACTGTTGATGTTTATTTGGATGAAAATAATGCAATCCATTTGTTGCCTAATTGATCCGAGTCGCTCTTTTCCAAAAAAAAAAACCTTGCAGGGCTCAACCGTTGCCCATATGCTGTATAGAAGACCACAATCGCACAAAGCACCTAGTAGAGGTGCGTTATCACTGGATTCTGGAACACGTCCAGAGAGAGGGGGTCGTCTCCAGTGGCAAAATCACCTCAGAATCATGTCGTCAACGCCTTGACTCAGGCCTTCTCAGGTCTTTGCTGAGCTGACAGACTACTCGGGAACTTGAAATGGGATGTCTCACTTGACAAGGGCGACGAAGTAAGGTTCGGTGGCGGGGCGAATGTCAATGGGATGTTGAGATGAAAGAGAACGAGCTAGCACTAATGGTTGACTCGGACTGACGTCTACGCCACGGTGTGCCAACTTGAAGTTTGGCGTTGAGGGGACGTGAGAGTCGGAACGTGAGAACCGTCTTATTTGAGTAACTTACTTTGAGTACTTGAGTGTTGGCATCCAAGCAGTATCGTAAACAGACTGTCACTTCAATCACTTTATCGTGACGTGAAACTCGTGCTGCATCAAGCCACTATCAATTGCCCTTCCTGAGCTCCTTCAAGGTTGTCTCGTACGCTGAACAGGATGCTTCAGGAACTTTAAGTCGACGCATTGGTCGACGCTGAGCGTGGTTTCAGGAGACATGTGCTAGTGTACGTCTGTCATTTTACGGCTTCACTCGGTGTTTGCATATGATGCATCAGCAATGAGCAAGAAAAACCCGCAAATGAAAATTGAACAAACTGCCCAAGGAAATGTCGAGCTATGATACAGCTTCTGACTGCTTTATCAGTACCCTGATGGCATCATACATTCGTAGCTGGCCTCAGCTCTGACAGCGGCCTCCGAGTCAGGTTCTCAGTGACACCGATTGACACCCCCAACACACGCCTCAGGCTCTTGCTTAGAGCATAACTCTTCTGGAGCAATGATCACAACTCAAGGCTAGGTTGAATCCAATAGTGTTTCATTAGCTGTCGTGAATGCTTCATTAAACTCTATCTGTGTCGTTCCCTCTAGTTACTGCCATGTGTCCACAATTTCCGTGGAAGCTGCGCCGAAATGCATAGACCGACACCAACTAAAACGACGAGGATCACGTATGCAAAATTTCCACCCAAAACGTTATTCATCAGGGAAAACGCAAACAGCCAGTCCGCTACGGCTGGTCCAGCCATACGTTGGATTGACACCACCGTCTGGGCGAGGCCATTCGCCGCGCCCAGAGATCTCTTGTTGGGAACAGCAGAAGAAATGTACATGTATATAGCGCCTGACGGATTCGTGCACCGTCAGTGCCAGCATGGAGCCGGGAGCATGGGATTGACTTACTAGATCCCATCTCGGCGATACCTAATGACGTTAGCTGTAACAAGATGAGCAGCCTCCCGCCACATGGAGACCGCGGGGGGCATGACCGAGTGCCAAGTTCTCGAATGGGAACAGAACGTAAGTCAGGGCACACACCGAGACACTGGTAAGAACGACACTCCGCGGCCCGAAGCGTGAGATGAGGTGTGGGAAGAAAACGTATTGGACGACGCCACTTATGCATCCGTACACAGACATCCACAAGCCGATGGATGCTGGACTCATGCCCAGCCCACCGAACTTAACCGACGTCGACCAGACCAATGGGATAAGTGCGATCGATGCTTTGGTAAGGAGTGCGAGCATTGCATAAGTGGAGATCGAGATCAAGACAGGTCTTGTGAGAATGGCACGAAAAGGAGGCGGTTTATCTGCGCCCTTCGGTGACAATACGGAGTGCGAGATGCCGGCCGGTTCTTCCCCTGCGGAATCTGAAGTAGTTACCGAATGATGAGGCCCAGTAAGTGGACCGCAATTCACTGTCTGGGATCAATATATCGTGTTTCAAAGAGTAGAGCACGGTGCACGAACCTCTTTCAGGTATATCACATTAGCTGCCAACGAGGCGCACCCACAGAGTGCAACCACGAAGCACGGAAAGAAGTAGGGGTATTCAGCCCAGAAATGGTGCGAAAAGACATGTGGCCAACGATCTTGCGGTCGTGATAACATGCCCCCAAGGAAAGGACTAAGGACATAGTTTAGCGTGGGAGCGAGGCAGCGAATTGGATGGCGTGACAAACCCAATAGCATAACCAATGGAGAAGGACATTGGTAACATCGAAAACCCCCGTGCAGCATTCGTTTCGTCAGTAAGCTCCGCCATCATACTTGTCGTTACACCAATGTATCCCTTCAGAGAGCCATGCAAGGCGCGGCTGAGTGTAACCATCGCGTCAGCGGACGATAATCTCATGACATCATGATCTTCGTGGGAAGCACCTGAAGACAAGCGCCCAGAAGGAGCGGGAAAGACCAAAGACCATGGCGGATACAATAACACCGATCAGACAAAACAGAAGAACGGGTTTGCGACCGATATGATCGGAAAGGCGGTTCCAATATAGCACAGTGACAGCCTCTGCAGCATAATGTGCAGACATCTGTCACCCAGTTGGTCTCGTGCGTATATCTCCCCTTGAGAGTGGGACGTACTATGAATCCTGTGTAGTACCCAACCTTCCTTCCATCACCGCCGACAATAGGAAGCTCTATTACGAGCTGAAACAGATGTCAAATCTGTGTCTCGTATCGTCCAGCCAGTTTACATACCTGATTGATGTAGGGACTTATGGAATTGGATACGATGGACTCGACGAGCCATACGGACAGGAGCAGCGCAATTTGTACTCTAGGCAGTGGGGTTGGCTTTCGTGGGATGCCAGCCTTGAGGATTAATGTCGTCTCCTCGTCGAGACAATCATCTTCGATCTTGGGGGTAACAGTGACATAGATAAGGGGAGGAAACGGGGGGATGTGAATCCTGACGGCTCAGCCAATGGTCGTATCTCAATTTATATCATTCATCTGTGTAACTCACCAGTTAGGGTTCTTCTCAATATATGTCATCCCAAAGAGTACCCGGCGAAGTTTGCTCAGCGTTCCGGGGAAGTCGCATTGCTCGTTTTGGCCATCGCTCCACCAGCCTGGGAACCAACCTGCGGGGTCTTGAATGTATCGGACAGCACTGGGAGAAAAGGTGGAATGCCAAGCAAACATGAACGTGAACTTGGTACCCATATCACCATGACGGTGGAGTACAGACTTGAGGTGCACACCTGCAGCCGGGGGCCGGAATCTTGATTCGGGGCGGAAAGTCTTCGACGCTTTGCTCAATCTGGTACCAAGAGCACGGGGGAAGATATACTGAAGGGAGAGGCGTCCTGGGGTCAATGGGCCTGTCCGATTCAACAACGCACATACCGATTTTTGGCCCCCCTAATTCCAAGTTCTACTTCCAGATTCAAACCCTCGTTCTCATCCTCGTAAGTGAGCTAATTGCACTTCCATCTGTACCTGTACTTGAACTCTTACTGGGCGTACCCTTATCAGACCACGATAACCACACGCTTAATCCTAGTGCCGTAGTTACAATAAAGACAGAACAACAAGGGGCATGCCGTCATTGAACGCCGATACTGTATTATGGCCGTTGGCCCAAATCAGAAGCGAAACTGTACTAACTTACAGTAGAACTGGGAATTCGTGAGAGACACTTGGAAGAAAGGTGATCGTGCACATCGACTGTCCACACGCATTCATGACTATGGGACGTTTTCAAGAATGCTCACAAGCGATTACGAGATTTCTCCGTGAGTGTGTGGAGCAGAGAAATCTAACGCCCATCTATGTTGTCACGGGTTGGACTTCTCCGACATTGACGGGGGTGAGAGCGAGCGAGCTGTACAGTAAAAGTAATCTCGCGGTGCATCTCCCCGGCTCTTTGACCTTTCTTCTTGACTATACATTGCGACTCAGTAGAAACTCCTGACCTGAGCCTCTACCTCCTCAGGCGTCATCTTGATATCTGTGAGATAGTCTAGCGCGAGCGCTTATCGCGAAGCAAACGAAACTTACACTTCGAAGGATCTGAAGAGGTGCTTATTCAGCAAGCCGGATTTGGAGAATCATCCCCAGTGGGAAGTCTGTAGATTACAATCGTAGATTTCGATTAAGATCATTTATGTAATATATTCTCAACTCGGATCGATTGTCCTCGTCCTCGACCTTGAACTACGTTTCATCGCTTCACGTCTTTCCGAGCTAATATGATAAGTGATATATCAACAATATGAGCAGGGATACGGGATACCTGCAGTGTGACTACAGCATCAATCAAATCCGTTGTCTATGGCAAGTCGCCAGCCCGTATTCCGATGCAAACTTAGGCATATGCTGGATGGTTTTCTCATCGCCAACAATATCGAACAACCTTGGGCTCACGTACATTCAACACCCCCTAAGGCATCTTCTAGTAGACAACAACAGGCTTGTATTCCTACCCATCCCCCCTCCTCGCCTACGCCGGCCCCTCGCACCCAATCGCCGCCCATCATCCCATCGCCTCACGCTCCTACCAAAGATCTTGTGATCCTTGACAACAGAGATGACTTTGCGCCACTCGATGCTAACTCTGATCCAATGCAGCAAGATGGCTTTGATGATATCACTCAGGCTGCTGGACCCTCTGACGTCTCTCAACCCCCTAGTGCTGGAAACACTGATACTCTGGAAGACATCACTCCAGAGCCACTTGAGGTCGATGGCGAAGATGCAGCTGCTTTTATACACCTCCCTAAGCTAAAGACGATGCAGGAGTTCATCGATATGCTCCACGTGGCCTCCCTCGATGACGCGGGTATGAATACGGAAGACCTTTATACTTTACGCAACCCTGAGCCCACTCTCAAACTTGTAGACCCTTCTCCTTTGCTACACTCGATCAGACACTTCATTAAAAACAACGAATGTTCTCGGGATCACTTTGACAATCTACGGGCCATCGTGATGTTAAACCACCCAAACAACGATCTCCTAAGCTTTGACCAGTCTAAGCGGTGTGTTCGCATATTGTCTGGGGTTGTCTCTCTTGAGCACGACATGTGCCCTAAGTCATGTATCACATATACTGGTCCTTACAAGGAGCTGGACAAATGTCCCAAGTGTCAGACGACTCGGTACCACCCTAACTCTCAGAAGCCTAGGCAGCGTTTCTTGACGATACCGATTGGGCCTGTCATCCAGGCATTCTATGGCTCACATGAAATAGCTGATAAGATGCACTATCTTGAACGTACGCTCGCTGAGAATGTGGAGACAGTACGGTTGGGTGGGCAGCTCCCTGTCTATGATGATACCACCTGTGGCAGTGACTTACTGAAAGCCTGGAGTACAGGACACTTTGGAAAGTCTGACATAGCCCTCCAGCTATCTATAGATGGTGCCCAGCTTCGCTGCGATAAACCCTCGGAGGCCTGGATCTTCATATGGATCATACACAACCTCCCACCGGACATGTGCTACAAGAAAGCATATGTTATTCCAGGTGCCATTGTACCTGGGCCCAACAAACCCAGTGAAATAGACTCGTTTCTATTCCCATCGCTTCACCATGTCGTGACACTCCAATGCGAAGGTCTGAAGATATTCGACAGCTCTCTGGACGTAGTTGTTCCTAATGCCTCGCCCATGGTCGTCTTCAGCACTGTGGATAGTCCTGGTAGTGCGACAATGTCTGGAATGGTCGGGCATACAGGGAAGTACGGATGCAGGCTTTATTGCGACATGCCCAGTCGACATCGTGACAAGGACTCCCACTACTATCCAGCCATGAAGTGCCCCACTAACTACACCATTGTGGGGTCATGCCATCCCGACGTCACGTTTGCCAATCTTCATAAGTACCGCAGCAGCCTGCCTGGGAAGTACAAGGACAATCTGAAGTTTCTCTTGGACGCCAGAACTCAGAAAGCCTTCACTGCTCATTGTCTCGCTGTTGGGCTGTGCAAGCAAACTGTATTCAGTGGGCTCCCAAAGCAACCGCTCTTGGTACCAAGTATATTCACTATGGACTTAATGCATCTCTCTGTCCTCAACGAACCCGATCTCTTTGTCAAGTTATTTACTGGAAGACTCGACTGCTATGAGCCTGACGATCGGTCTACTTGGGACTGGGCTGTTCTCTACCAGAACCAGGTACTTCAGAGCGCGCATGGGGAGACTGTTGCCAGGGCTGTTCCGTACATACCTTCAAGTTTTGGACGGGCACCACGAGATCCCGCTAAGAGCATCAACTTGGGCTACAGGGCATGGGAACACCAGCAATATATGTATGGACTTGGACCTACTCTCTTTCGGCACATACTACCCAGGCAATACTGGGTCAATTTCTGTAAGCTTGTAGCTGGTGTACGTATCCTACAGCGCCATTGGGTCAATCGTCCTGACATTCTCAAGGGCCACGCATTGCTTGAGGACTTCGTGCAAGAATTCGAGACCCTCTACTATCGGCGTATGGAGTCTCGAATACACTTCGTCCGACAGTCTATTCATCTACTCACCCACATTGCTCTGGAAACTCTGCGTATCGGACCTTTGTCTTGCTATGCACAGTGGACTCTTGAGACTGCAATTGGTAACCTGGGTCGAGAAATCTGACAGGATCATGACTTATATGCTAATCTCACGCAATGGGCGATTCTGTGTGCTCAAATAAACGCCCTACAAGCTCGCTACCCAAGGATCAAAATTGAAGTCAAGGCGAAGAACACCTCTTCACTACCTAACAATGCATGTTTATTCGAGGACGCCCCAGGTTATGGACTTCTCCCTCGATGTGAAGAATTCCCTACGCCACTCCAAGACTACGAATTTAGAGCTCTTATGGTCTACTGGCAACACAAGGGCTGGCCAAACCAGCATTCTTGGCCCAACGCTGTCTGTCGTTGGGCCAAACTCTGTCTGCCAAATGGACAGTGTGCGCGTTCAGTATGGTTTGAGTCTGGTTCTACTCAGGAGCTATGCTGAACATCGTGTGTCGAGGTAGGGCGTGTGTCTACTTATGTCTTTTTCATTTAACGTTAAGCACTGTCATAGGTATCCCATGAAGGGGGCATCCACATTGCGGATGTGCTGTTCTACTTCTGCATGCAATTTGGCGATGTGCGGTACCCCTTGGCGATGCTTAGGTTCTTCTCCATGCCGGACGAGGGCATCTTGGCTGAATCCAGTGGCACGGTTTACTTGTGCGACCAGCTAGATGGACCAGATGGCATATTCGTTCTCCCTGTCACAGATATTCACACAGTCGTCTCCATGTTCCCTGAAATGGAGGTTAGCCCGACTGGCCAGATATCCCTCACCAGTAAATTTTCCCTAATGTGCCACACTTTCATTGAACTGTCAACATTTTCATCGGACGGTCTATTCGATGAGGACTACGACAATAACACTGGCATGTAATTACAGGTTACAGTACACATGTAATGCGAATTGTGGACTTCTTCTAGTTGCTTGGCTTTGCTCGCTTACTTGTCCGGACTACTTCTTACGCTTTGATGGGCACCCATCTGAGTCCAAACCTGACTCTGTACGGTGATGCTTGTGACTCGGAGTGGTCCTGTCATGAATCTCATCGGCTTCAAAGTTGACAAGCGTTGTGTCAGCTACATCGGGAGTGTCGGTCTGCACACTGACATCCCACTGTTGCCTCTGCCAGGTGTGGTGTTAGAATATATTGAATGCAGTCAACTACCAGTACTCACGTCCTCTGGATAGTTTTCTCCTTTGGGTTTGCTTACATGGAGCTCGAGAACATCGCCATCTCGAGTGGTGATGTATGGGAGCAATGGATCTGGAGGCTTGAGGAAGTCTGTGTGGTTATATGCGACATGTTCCCCGGTGAGTCAGCCTCTTTGAAAGAGCAGAACAATTGATCAGTCAATCAGAGATTATGTAGGATATATGAATGACTTACCGTTGGTCAAGAAGGTCGTTTCGTTCTGCAAGCAGACGAGATGCAGCATAATTTCATGCACGTAGGAGATCCTGGAGTGTAGCTTCATGAAGAACCCAAGCTACAAGCTTCTTGATGAGAGGAGTCGTCTTGGAAGTCAGGTCGGTGGATTTCTTGGACTGCATGTTCTTGTGGTTGTGCAGAGGGGAAGAGTGAAAGGCAGCCGTGACATTGGTACATGGTCTTTATGGATTCCAAAGGCACACATATAGGCCTTCGTTTTTTTTTCACTTCGGAATTTATTCATTCCTTTTCCCCCCACTTTTCTATTGTCCTGATGCTCACATGGACTTCCCATACCAGTTCCCTGGACAATTTGACCAATGCAAATACGACGGCACCAGGGATCGTTCCCTTAGCACCTCTGGTGGATTTGGGGGCTATGTGTGCTATACGCAATACATTGATGTGCATATATGCTGAGTCACATGACACACAGGGCACAGATACCTCGAGCATTGTAGCAGCGGTGCTGGAACAAGCACTCCAGCAAAATGGATTTTATCTACGGCTACAATACACCTCGAACAAGCAACAAGAAGAGATCACAGCACTGCGCAAGAAGGTCTCCAAGTTGAAACAAGAAAACACGGCCTTGACTGAACGAAACAAAACTTTCTGGTATGTATACTGTATCTCTGTACCGGGAACGTAACTGATGTACATGGCATAGGGAAATAATTGACGGCTCTATCACCAAGAAATCACTGCCAGTTGTGCTCGAAGAGGACGACTCAATTGGACTCCATATATTCTCCATGGCAAACCCCCACCAAAACCGATTCTCAAAGAGCAAACAGCGAACCCCAATGTCAAACTCTGGCAAGAAGATGACTACAAGCAGGAAGCCAGGGCCAAGAAGAAAGGCGAAACTGATGGGAATGCGAGCGCGATTATGACCAAGAGGAAGCCTGGCTGCCCTCCCAATTCATCAACCAACAACGACGACCATTCAAAGCATTTTTACCTCGAACACGAAGATGGCACCCCAGTTAGCCGTGGAAGGATTAAAGCCTTAAGCATCAAGGCTAGAATGACCTGGGAGGAGCTCCTCTCATGCAAACTCGCACCGACCACATTTTGCAAGATGATGAAGATCGCATGGGAGTTCTATTGGTATTCCATGGCCGCATATCCTGAGTTTTCCTTCATTCTGCTCTGCAAAGGTGGTGAATGGAAGCTCCGACAGTGGTCAATTGATTTGTATTCTTCGTGGACGTGCAATAGAGGACTACGAGGTGCAAAACCGACAACCCGGGAACAGACGGCCCAGGATCTCAACGACCCCAACCTTCTCAAGATGGACCCGAAAAGTGATACCAACAATGACGAGGAGTCCTCTCCACTGGACGACAACGACGACAATACCCCATATCTCGAGGACATTGATGGTGTGTCTGATCAGCTGGTATGTCTTACAGCTTGACACCTTGTTTCCACATCTCTAACAGCCATTCTACAGGCATGCGAGTCACACGATTCCTCTGACTTGTACATGGAAGACCCCTTGTATCGATCTCCCTCTTTAATATCTTATACCTACTCACGTACTCCCTAGCGCACCCCAACCAACGCCTCTGCAACAGATTGGCACCAGTGGTACATACTCGTTGATGTACCAACAAATACTCACGCCCATGGTACTACTCCCAGACCAAGACCAGACCAATGCCAACAGTCTACCAATGACCCCTCCAGATGCACCGCTGCCACCTCCTTCACCCCAGAGTGGTCATAGTGGTACGTCTTTACATATTTATAGACACTTGCTAATGACTTGCAGCTCCACTGTCTGACATGCTCACACCACACAATAGCACCACAGACACTAGCCAGGCCAACAGCAACACTTCGCCAACGACCGATCTGGATGCACCGCTGCCACCTCCATCAGGAAAAGAGCGAGGTCTTTACAGGCGGCTTTGGTGGCTTGAGAAAGTGAAAAAAGTGTTTGAAGCCGAAAAAGTCATGGAGACCCCGTGACTTTGCTATGCTGGGTCCATTTTCTTGGGAAAGCGCGTACTGTCTTTTCAAAGCCGACAGCACTTCGTCAAGCTGGTAAAGACCTCAACTTGAAGTCCTATAATCTCTCTCTTAAACCCGTTGTATACTGTTGTAAAGCCAGGAAAATTTGATTTATTTGCGATAGCCTACTCGAATTTAGATGGCTACATGACAAGATTTACTCTATCTACTGTACAACGCTTCCTCCATAGCCCAAGGAATAGCACCCGAGTCACGGCGACTCATCAACGCTTCATCACCTGATTCGGATTTGACCATCCACCCTACTTGCACGAACTCCGTCATCTCTACTTCCCTCGCCGTTGCTTGCTTCGGATTCGACCAACTTACCTCCCTAGTACTGGAACCAAGTCCCTCGCTTCTTCGCCAACATGTCTTCAGTGTCACCAAGGTACTCGGACTTACGCCAATGAGGCGCTGTGGCCATTGTTGCCCTACCATGGTGTGACGTGAGATGAAAGAAAGAAAAAAGGAAAGAAAAAACATATCTGTGAGTAAGATGGCGGCAATGTGGCCAAGCTAAGGTAGATGGTGGTCGGTGGTGGCGTTGGCGGTGGAAAGCAGGTGGCGAGGGAGTAGAATGGGGTGATTGGAAATGATGCGGCCTGCTGCCTGGGGCGTGAGCAATGGGGTATCAACGGAATCGGTGTCACAGACTCACACTAGAGCAGCTGGAGTGGCCCGTGAAAGCACAACCTGTGGGGAAATAGAAAGCGGCAGTGTGTCCTACATTGGTTGGAGATGAGGCAGAAAAAAGGGAAGGAAAAAAAACACTTATTCATGGTGTGAGCGAGCCAGAACGCGTGGTGTTTGCAGTTGTGGTGTAGTGCATACTGGTTGTGTCAATGAGAGGCATGGCAGTAGTGGGGGAATGGGGGGACGGAGAGAATGAAGGGGGAACAATGGTATCAACTTGGCAACGAAGGGAGGAAAGGAAGCTTCCCACGATTCGACCTATCAACAAACAATGAGAATTTTTTTTTGACGAAGTCACTATGCCAGCTGACAAACCAATTCATATAACACAGGGAGAGTATCGGGGATGCAGTCGATATGGTGTATTGGGATATATTGTTGGTGATTATTTTTAGAGCGGCTGGAGCAAATGTGTTGAAGGGGATGCAACGGGTGGGATGGGTGAGTGAACACCATTGGCAATTGGGTGTTGGTGTGTACATTGGCCCAGGTCAGAGGGTGGGGCTGCAAATCATTAGCGAGTGTCAGTAAATCGACAAAAATGTACCTTTGGAGCCACTCGGGGGTGTAGGACATCAGGGAAACAGCATGGTCTTTGGCTTTGGAGTTGGGTGGCTTATACACTTTGGCTTCGGGGTTTGAGGGCTTCGGCTTTTTTTTAAGTGGCTTTTTTATCTTTTTCGGACTTCAGCTTCAGAGTTCAAAGGCTTTCACTGCTACAAGGGCTTTGGGAAAGACAGCATGTGATTCGTAATAAAAAAGGTAGTATAACTGCAACTACAGTAGATATACTGGAACATGTGTCCCACTCGCCACACCACTGCTGTCATCACCGTCGTGCCCACCGCACTCACGTTGTTGCATCGCTGCTGTCACCGTTGACGTTGTGGCCATGGTGGTCATCACGACCTCTGTCATTCACAGCTGTCGTCGTGGCCGTCGTCGATGCGTGGATGCGGTATTACTGGTGCAGCCGTCGTCGTTGTCGTGTCGTAGTCATGGCCGTCGCCGTCAGCTTGTCGCCACAGCTGTCATCACCGGGAGGCCACCTCGTCGTCACTTCAGCACAGTCGTCGCCATGAACATCACCCGGTCCTGTCATTGTCAACGTGTCGGGTCTTGGTCGCAACGTAGTTGTCGTGGTCGTGGTCAGAGTCCGGGTCCGGTCGTAACCTGACAGAGCAGCTCACAGATTACTCGATTACTAATCAGGATTTAAAAAAAGTTTCAGGCGAGGAATCGAACCCTCGACTTGACCAAGTGTAAAACAGTTAGCGTCCAATACACCACATCAACTACAATGTCTTTACTCACCTCGTGCTATATGAGTAGTAGCGAACATCGCTAATCACAGTCAAAAAAAGGTAAGCCCGGAAATCGAACACCCCAACTGGACCCATTGGTACGTCCTCATCAATGTACCAATGAACACTCACATTGTACGCCCCCTCCCCTAGACCATGTACAGACAAATGGCAATGCTTGGCCAACTACGACTGATGCAAGCGGGTGCAATACAGACACCACCAACACGTCAACCACCCCCACCAGCGGAGGAAGAAAGGATGCTAACAATATCACAAATCCATCTAACACAGTCCAGATGGGTACCACAGCCCCTACACCGATACTCCATACGACAGCAACACCTTCGAGTGACACGGCCGGGCAAGCAGCAGGGGATGCATTGACTATCCCCCCTATCAGGATCAAACCATGACCACAACCTGTCTTGACAGCCAACAACCATGCCCATGGTAGCTCCGGGTATGTGTATGCTCCCACATTATACTGAACACTAATCTTGGCTGTAGCAACGGCAATACCATCAGTTCAGCTACCGAAACTGATACAGAGAATATACGCCTCGACTGTGCCAATGCAGAGATTGGCAAGAAGAGAAAGGCAAATGCAAACAAAGCCCCATCTGCGCCTTCATCCAAGAAACCAAGGTCATTGGACACACTTGCCACACCAACTCAAACAAACTCAATCAAGTATGTGCCAATGATGTCCCCTTCGTCGCGCTGACCCTATGTTCAGAAATATCTGCATGCGGCACTGGAACGTACTCCAACCACATAATGATCAGCCATCAATACCATCATTGATGGGTCAGCTGATGGGCACACTCTTTCATCACTTATGGGCCAACCGACGTCGGCTGAAATCAGAGATTCTTACTATATTCATGGGCCAGCCGATGTCGGCTCGGAGTTTTTGCTCAAATGGGAGATAACTCCGAAGCACTCTTTCTGGAGATTGCTCCAGAGAATGTTACTGGAGTTTGCTCTGGAGTTACTGGAGTTTGCTTCCAAGTTGCTGGAGTTTTCTCTGGAGTTACTGGAGTTTGCTCTGGAGTTACAGGAGTTTACTCTGGAGTCACTGGAGTTTGCTCTGGAGTTACTGAAGTTTGCTCTCAAAGTTATTGGAGTCTCAGGAGTTACTGGAGTTTCCTCTGGAGACACAGGAGTTTCCTCCGGAGTTACAGCAGTTTACTCCAGAGTTGCTGGAGTTTTCTCTGGAGTTACTGGAGTTTGCTCCAGAGTTACTGGATTTTGCTCCCAAGTTGCTAGAGGTTGCTCTGGAGTTACTGGAGTCTCAGGAGTTACTGGTGTTTCCTCCAGAGTTAATGGTGTTTCCTCTGGAGTTACAGAAGTTTACTCCAGAGTTACTGGAGTTTGCTGGAGTTACTGGAGTTTGCTGGAGTTACTGGAGTTTGCTGGAGTTACTGGAGTTTGCTGGAGTTACTGGAGTTTGCTGGAGTTACTGGAGTTTGCTGGAGTTACTGGAGTTTGCTGGAGTTACTGGAGTTTGCTGGAGTTACTGGAGTTTGCTCTGGAGTTACTGGAGTTTGCTCCCAAGTTACTGGAGTCTCAGGAGTTACTGGAGTTTTCTCTGGAGTTACAGGAGTTTACTCTGGAGTTACTGGTGCCTGCTCTGGAGTTACTGGAGTTTGCTCCCAACTTACTGGAATTTGCTCAGGAGTTGCTCAGGAGGTACTGAAGTTTGCTCCGGAGTTACTGGAGTCTGTTCCTAAGCAATGGTACTGGAGTTTACTCTGGAGTTACTGAAGTTTGCTTCAAAGGAATGTTACTAGACAGCAGACTTTACTCTGGAGCAATGTTACTGGAGTTTGCTGCAAAGCAATGTTACTAGACAGCAGACTTTACTCTGGAGAAATGTTACTAGAGTTTGCTCTGAAGAAATGTTACTGGACATTGCTCAGGAGGAATGTTTCAACAATCCCTCTGGATGATGCATTTTGGCATGCCTCACCTGGCTGACTCTAACATACAAAAGCATAACACTAGTACACTGCAAGCTATTATTACACATCTCCTATATTCCTAATATAGCCCGTATCATTCTATTGCACCTCTTTTTTTCCTGTAGTGTTTCAGGTACAAGTACAGACATATCTGACTCCACATTGCAATATACACCTATCTTTTTTATTTTGCAGTTAAGTCTTGACCTATTTTGCTTACTGTTGTATGATAACATATTAACAATGTATCTATTTTGTATGGAACCCTCCTGTAAAAGCACATAAATATTGTTGTCTTCTGTTCTTTTCAGATCATAGTGTGCTCATTTACTCAAACCCATTGTGCTTTCTCACCTTCTTGACTGCATCAATACCTTCACTCATCTCTGTGCACACTGTTCATCATCTTAGGACTCCTTGTGCATGCCAAAGGGCCTCTTTCAGACTAGCACTCCCTGTGCACATTTTAGCACTCCTTGTGCACACTTGTGCATACACCTACCCATTCTCACACACCTTGAGAGCCCTTGCCCACCACTTTAAAACCTCTGCACACATCTGTGCACAGCTTTGCACACCTAAGAACCTGTCTGCACACACCTGGGCACACACGTGGACACAGCCAATGTTCAGCCATCAATACCATCATTGATGGGTTAGCCGACAAGCAAATTCTTTCATCACTCATGGGCCAACTGATGTTGGCCAAAATCAGAGATTCTTACCATGGTCATGGGCCAGCCAATGTGGGCTTGGAGTTTCTCAGAGTTGCGTTCACATGGAGTGCAGCCTGGAGGAAACGGTGTCAAAAGGATGCATATATAGTAATTATACTCTGTTTGTGTGCATATAATATCTCCATATCATGAAACTAGTACATAGATGGGTTCTACACCCTGGAAGACTCCTGTAGAAGAACAAGTCCAGGGGATGCTGTCCAGACTCCAGAGGAACATATCTGGAGTTATTTTTCCATGGAAATCATGCTGGAGTTGTTTGTCTGGAGTAATTCTTCCACAGTCATTGTTTCAGAAGAATAACTCCAGAGATGTTTCTCTGGAGGACTTACTGCAGTGTTGCTCTTCTGGAAGAATTAGTCTGGAGAAGGTTTTCCAGAGAAATGACTCTGGAGTTGTTCTTCTGGAGGAACAACTCTGGAGTTGTTCTTTCGGAGGGATGACTCAGAGTTGTTCTTCCAGAGGAATTACTCTGGGTTTGTTCTTCCAGAGAAACAGCTTCAGAGTTGTTCATCCAGTGGGACAACTCCGGAGTTTTCTTCTGGAGAAATTAACCAGAGTTGATCTTCTGGAGAAACAACTCTGGAGTTGTTCTTCTAGAGTTGTCTCACTGGAAGAACAACTCCAGAGTTGTTTCTCCGGAGTTGTTCATCCAGTGAGACAACTCCAGAGTTGTTCTTCCAGAGAAACAAATCCAGAGTTGTTCTTCTGGTGAGACAACTCCAGAGTTGTTCATCTGGAGAAACAACTCTGGAGTTTATCTTCTGGTGAGACAACTCCAGAGTTGTTCATCTGGAGAAACAACTCCAGAGTTGTTCATCTGGAGAAACAACTCCAGAGTTTCTCATCTGGTGAGACAACTCTGGTGTTGTTCAACCAGAGTAACAACTCCGGAGTTTTTCATCCAGTGAGACAACTCCAGAGTTGTTCATCTGGAGTAACAACTCCGGAGTTTTTCATCCAGTGAGACAACTCCAGAGTTGTTCATCTGGAGTAACAACTCCGGAGTTTTTCATCCAGTGAGACAACTCCAGAGTTGTTCATCTGGAGTAACAACTCCGGAGTTGTTCATCTGGAGAAACAACTCTGGAGTTTTTCATCCAGTGAGACACCACCAGAGTTGTTCATCTGGAGTAACAACTCTGGAGTTGTTCATCTGGAGAAACAACTCCGAAGTTTTTCATCCAGTGAGACAACTCCAGAGTTGTTCATTCAGTGAGACAACTCCGGAGTCGTTCATCCAGTGAGACAACTTCCAGAGTAAAGACCAGTAACATTGCTCTGGAGTAAACTCAAGTAACATTGCCTTGGAGCAAACTCCAGTAACTCTGGAGCAAACTCCAGTAACTCCAGCAAACTCCAGTAACTCTGGAGCAAACTCCAGTAACTCTGGAGCAAACTCCACTAACTCCAGAGCAAACTCCAGTAGCTCTGGAGCAAACTCCAGTAACTCTGGAGCAACTCCAGAAAGAGTGCTTTGGAGTTATCTCCCACTTGAGCAAAAACTCCGAGCTGACGTTGGCTGGCCCATGAATATAGTAAGAATCTCTGATTTCGGCCGACATCGGTTGGCCCATGAGTGCTGAAAGAGTGTGCTCGTCGGCTGACCCATCAATGATGAGATTGATGGCTGAACATTGGCTGCTCCAACCAGGAGGCCAAGGCTCTGCTGCTGACTTTGAGGTCTACTTCAAGAATTTATCAGACGCCAAGAAAGAGGTGCGTGGGCTACAATTCAAAGACCACCCAGATGTCTAACTTATGGCCAGCCCTTCAAGAAAGAAATGTACATCAGGCACAGTGCAGCGGTGAGTTCAGAAAGACTGTACTTCATCTAATTAACAATACCCTTGGTTCAGAGAAAAGCAAACATATTGGCAAGCAAGCAAAATGGTACGCCATTGCCTCTAAATGACCAGATGACCGGCAACTAATAGCGTTCTAAGTAACCCCAATGGCCTGAGCATGAATGGTATTAATCGATGTTGGCGTAGTGTAATCAGAAGTGTAATCGGAGCTGTGTATATCAATAATCGTTGTCAATCAAATCGAATCACTTTTATCAATTATTTTCGATGACGTCCAATATCAATGTAGCAGATGTCAGTTCAATTGGACCCAAAACTCCTCAATCACCCTCAATTCTCGTTGATTATGGTAGATCTTGTTGGTGGCAAACAAAAAAAAATGACCTTGATCATTTTTGATATAGTATATGACATGTTTTATCGAACATCTGATTTGGATCGACCGTATCTACCATAGCCGATATTAATCGGCCTCAATCTACGGACTTCCCACTGGGAATCATCAACCACCTGCACAACTCACTCTTAAGTTACTAAATTCATTCTCGTGCATTTTCTGCGTGAAATGCTGCAAGGTCGGCATGACAAGCTTGACCACCTCGTCCTCAAGCATCGCGCCCTGCTCCTCGCTGTCCTCCAGTATGTGTGCCAGCTGGTGCCTTTCCCTGATCTTGTCGAGCAGGTTGAAGAACCGTGTGAACTTCTCCTTCGCTGCTGTTGCCGACTTCTCCTTGTCCTCCGCGAGCACCTGTACGAGCGGCAAGAAGTTGGCCTCAAAGTAGCCTGCCTTGGCAGAGTGGCAGTTCGAGTAGATCATGTCTTGCGTCGGCTGCGAGAGGATTTTGAGGACAGGGGCATAGGGCCGGAGTAGGTTTGTGCAGAGATAGGCAGTATTGTTGGGTAGGAAAACGGAGCCGAAGGCTGGGTGCCTCTGCATCCGGGAAAGCGTCGACAGACCGTTTATGAGCGTCGTCACCACGTCATCTTGGAGTTTGGTTAGACGAAATCTGGAATGAACGAAATGGACATGCATACACACGCAATGTTTGATTAGCCTATTCTCGCTTCCAGGTGTGGGCTTCCCTTGTTTGGGCTTAGCCTGGACGCCGTCGCCCATTTTCCAATTCCCATCACCTAGGAGCATCAGCATGGGTCCTACGGCGTCACGAACCTCCAACAACTGTTCGAGATACCGTGTCTTGTACCGCATCGTCTGCAGGGGCATTTGTCAAAAGACGTCTGCAAAATAAGTAAGAGAAGACATACCAAAATTGTGAAGTCGGTGCATCCTGTACCAAGCTCTCCGCCTCTCCCATCAGCAAAACTGCATGGGATTAACCCAACTTAATTGTCGCTTAAAATTGATTGGTATGTCACTAAGCTGTCAGTACATGTCAGTTGATGCTAAGCAATGATATTGACACCAATCACATTTTAACCTCTTCAGACTAGATCAAACTTGAAGTGTGCTAAGAATTTAAGACCAGCTGGGTACCAAAGACATGAAGCAGCGAACATATCAGGGGTATTGTATTAAGAAAACAAGAAAGCAGTGAACATATCAGGAGTCAATGTATATCACTACTCTGGAATCGGAGAACTGTGGACCTGCTTAAGACTCTATGAGTGAGGGATCATTAGTAGTGTTGCACACTGTAACACAGCTGGTGGATGGGAATACACACCTGACAGAACTTGGTCTTCTTGTGTTGCCTATGAAGCGATGTCGAAAGTGTGATGGTCAATGAAATGATTCACATAGAATCCCTTGAAATACTCCAGTGAGTTGTCCGGTGTGACATGATTGGGAACAAATGACTCCCCAAATATTGGGATGAGGTGTGCTGCATGAAAGATACAGTCAATATGAATGACTGCAAGATTGGGATTCCCACTGTGATCGAAATTAGTGATGTGCTAGGCCCAGCCCAAAGCCGGAAGCTGGCTGGTGCTGAGCCTAAAAATGCCGAGCTGGACTTAGCTGTAACAATGGCTAGCGACAGCCCACAGCTCAGGCTCAGGGTTCTGATAGCCGTGAGCTGTGGCTTTGGGGAGTTGAGACAGAATGCTTTTTTCATGGACTTGTATGTATACATGCATCAATATTCACTATCTAATGATCTACGAGTCTCCGTCTGTGGTAGTTGTCAATGTCCTTCACATGGCTAGGCACATAATGACGCAAATTAGTACACATTACATTCGTAAAAGCCCACCTGCAAATGTACCGAAAAGCTTGGTGAAAACCATGTGGGACCATTTTTGAAAAAGCACGGATTTGCTGGACTGGGCCCACAAAAAATATAGTACATGTTTATTGTATGGGTCCATTTCAAGTCCATAATAAAGCTGCTGAAATTAATGTGTCGGCCCATTTCCACTGCCTAAACGTGAACCCGAAAATACTGTGTTGGCCCATTTCAAGGCCTAAATAAGCTCCCAAAGATACTGTATGGGCCCATGTCTGCTTCCTAAGAAAGCTCCCGAAAATGTTGAACAGGCCCATTATTGCAGCCTAAGAAAGTTACAAAAGTGCTGTGTGGGCCCACTTCTACTGCCTAAGAAAGCTGCTGAAAGTGCTGTATGGGCCCATTATTGCTGCCTGAGAAACCTGCTGAAATTACTGTGTGGGCCCATTTCTACTGCCTAAGAAAGCTACTGAAAGTGCTGTATGGGCCCATTATTGCTGCCTAAGAAAGCTGCCAAAAATGCTGCATGGGCCAATTTCTTCTACCTAAGAAAGCTACCGAAAGTGCTGTATAGGCCCATTATTGCTGCCTAAGAAACCTGCTGAAATTGCTGTGTGGGCCTATTATTGCTGTCTAAGAAAACTCCCAAAAGTGCTGTATGGGCCCATTATTGCTGCCTGAGAAACCTGCTGAAATTGCTGTATGGGCCCATGTCCTCTGCCTAAGAAACCTGCCGAAAGTGCTGTATGGGCCCATTGTTGTTGCCTAAGAAAGCTACCGAAATTGCTGTGTGGGCCCACTTCTACTGCCTAAGAAAGCTACCAAACGTGCTGTATGGGCCCATACTGGCTCCAAAGAAAACTCCTGAAAGTGCTGTCCGGGCCCATTATTGTTGCCCAAGAAAGCTGCCAAGAGTGCTGTATGGGCCCATTATTGCTGCCTGAGAAACCTGCCGAAATTACTGTGTGGGCCCATTTCTACTGCCTGAGAAAGCTAGCAAAAGTGCTGTATGGGCCCATGTCCTCTGCCTAAGAAACCTGCCGAAAGTGCTGTATGGGCCCATTATTGTTGCCTAAGAAAGCTACCAAAATTGCTGTGTGGGCCCACTTCTACTGCCTAAGAAAGCTACGAAAAGTGCTGTATGGGCCCATACTGGCTCCAAAGGAAACTCCTGAGAGTGCTGTGTGGGCCCATTATTGTTGCCCAAGAAAGCTGCCGACAGTGCTGTATGGGCCCATTATTGCTGCCTGAGAAACCTGCCGAAATTACTGTGTGGGCCCATTTCTACTGCCTAAGAAAGCTAGCGAAAGTGCTGTATGGGCCCATGTCTACTCCTAAGATAAATCCCGAAAGTGCTGTATGGGCCCATTATTTCAGCCTAAGAAAGTTACCAAAAGTGCTGTGTGGGCCCACGTCTACAGCCTAAGAAAGCTGCCAAAAGTGCTGTGTGGGCCCACTTCTACTGTCCCAGAAAGCTGCCAAAAGTGCTGTGCGGGCCCACTTCTACTGCCTAAGAAAGCTACCGAAAGTGCAGTGTGGGCACATTATTACTGCCTAAGAAACATGCCAAAAGTGCTGTGCAGGCCCATTTCTTCTGCTCAAGAAACCTACCAAAAGTGCCGTATGGGCCCATTATTACTGCTTAAGATACCTGTCGAAATTACTGTGTGGGCCCAGGTCTACCACCTAAGAAAGCTACCGAAAGTGCTGTATGGGCCCATTATTGCAGCCTAAGAAGGTTACCGAAAGTGCTGTGTGGGCCCACTTCTACTGCCTAATAAAGCTGCCGACATTGCTGTATGGGCCCATTATTGCTGCCTAAGAAACCTGCTGAAAGTGCAGTGTGGGCCCATTTCTTCTACCTAAAAAAGCTGCCGAAAGTCCTGTATGGGCCCATGTCTTCCACCTGAGAAAGCTCCCAAAAGTGCTGTATGGGCCCATTATTGCTGCCTAAGAAAGCTCCTGACAGTGCTGCATGGGCCCATTTCTGCTGCAAAAGAAAGCTCCCAAAAGTGCTGTGTGGGCCTATTTCCACTTTGTAGGAAAGCTGCCGAAGGGCTTGTGTGGGCCCATTTCTGCTGCCTAAGAAAGCTCCTGAAAGTGCTGTATGGGCCCATTATTACTGCCTAAGAAAGCTGCCGAAAGTTCTCTCTGGGCCCATTTCTGCTGCAAAAGAAAGCTCCAGAAAGTCTTGTTTGGGCCCATTTCTACTGCACAAGACAGCTGCCGAAAGTGCTGTATGGGCCCATTTATGCAGCCTTAGACAGCTGCCGAAGGTACTGTATTGGCCCTTATTTCTCCCTAAACATTGCCTAGAGATGCCGCTGAAGATTACAATAGGCCTGCTGTTTCTCCTCACTTGTGCTTGTATGCAGAATTGCTGACAATAATGTGCTCCCCAGCTGCCAATTTGCAACTCTCGTATGGGCCCATGGTAGCAATTTATATTCTTAATTTTTTGTTCAAAGTTGATCAATTGCATACTGCTGCCGGTGAACCATGTAGTGCAATTTAGCTATTTACATTCCATAGCCTACTTTCTCAGTCCACATTCTTCCGTCATTTTCTCCACTGCATCTGTTAACTCTGCATCGATGTCATACACCTGCTGAAGTTCTGAGTAGAGTCGCTCAATGCGCTTTGCTTCAGCAAGGAGAACGGAAGCCCTGGCCTTGTACTCCTGCTATAGGCAACAGTTCAAAGGGATTGTTAACCTTAGATACTCTGACCACGAAATAGTGAAACATACCGAGTGACTGTCTCCTGCTTCGGCATGTGCCCCAGTATGAGAGCGACTGGAGGCGGCACCAATCTCGGTATCTCTTGCTGGCGGTGCACACTGACCCCAAGTCCAAACTGTATGATTTGGCCAATGCCGAGTCACCATCATATTCCATAGGTTAACTGAACACGTACCACAAGCCTTGAGTAACTCACTGGAAGGTCCTTGGGCATTTGATTGAACAGGACTGTCCATTTCAAAGTCCTCACGTTCCAGCAGGGTGCCCTCTACATGCTCCTCCTCAGTGAGCAATTTGGCATCCCTCCAGAGGACCTCCTTCTCTCTCGGCATGTCACTATTTGTCATAGACTGATGCTTGAGTAAAGGGGCATCAAACCCAAAGTCCTCACTTCCATGAGGAGGGGGAGTATTGATCTCGGGAGGGGAAACTGCTGCCTCTGATATGGCATTGAACCCAAAGTCCTCACTTCCACGAGGGAGAGCATTGATCTTGGGAGGGGAAACTGCTGCCTCTGGCATGGCATCGAACCCAAAGTCCTCACTTCCTGGCTGATATTGTATCTGCATTTGTGTGGTGCGAGGAACGGCCATTTTGTGGTTGGGAGATGAGTTACTAATATAGCTATGACTTTGGCAAAACACCTTACATCCTCCCTTTGTGGTTTGCTTAGTCATTTCGGCAGCCTCCGTCTTGCTTACAGCAAGTTCAACTTTGCCATCAGGCAACATTTTCCACTCCATCAACCAGCTATCCCTTCACTACTGAAATGTCATCCCTCCTCCGTATTGCTTCCCGCATCCAAGCTGCCGTTCGGGCATATACCTCTGTCATGGATCATACAGATTTAGAGAAGTGGAAGGCACAGTTTCAGAATGAGAAGGTGTGCCCCTTATTTAGCTGCTTTCATGATCTCATCTCCATTTTTAATAAGGCCAAATCAATTGAGGAGTTTATGAATGCCAGGAAGAATAACCCGAACATGCCGGCGCCAGATTTGCACCCGCTCATAGTGGCGCTGGCACTAGTGCTTGAAGAGAAGGACCTGAACAGATTCCAGTTCTCATTGATCACAGAAAATTATCCCCAGGACCAGCTGCACAGGAACAAGTACTACAACCCCTCAGCAGTGTTTCCTGACCTGTCTTCATACCTCCCGCCAAGGGAGGATTGGTGGTGGGAGGAACTCGGTGCGTGACATTTATTCATTTATTTCAATTTCTTACAACAAAATACAGCTGCCGAGTCTCACTCAGGGCAGACACCTCAGGAACCCGTCATTCCTGAGGAAGACACCATGCAGGAGGAGCCTGCTGCATTTGATCAGCAGGTAGCGCCTGAATCAGCAGCATCTCTGGTGCCTGAACTGCCAGCAGCAACTCTGCCAAAAGTGCCAGCGTCTGCGCCAGTGTCTTATTTTGGAGCGCTGAAGTTGCTGGCAACATCTGCAGAACCAGCTCCCGCAGTTCCCACCCTCCCGCTCAAGTTAAGAATTCCTCCCCTCAAAAGTATTTCCTCAGCACCTCGGGAGGATGTGGAAATGGCAGCAGATGAGCCATCAAAGGTGCATACGCTAGTATATGATCTATTTTTTCCATTCTCTGACTGTTGCGCCTCGATCTCAGCGTCATCGTAAGCGAAAGGCTGCCAAAACAGCCGCCCCTCCCAAGTCCTCCAAGCGCCCCACGCCAGCTTCGCAGGCACAATCACAAACCTCTGAGAGTTCTGAAGTTGACAAGCTTGCTTGGGAACCTCCATTTGATGTCACGTTTGAGGTGCGCGTTCTTTATTTACTCAATGTGCAGCTCAAAGAACTGGATTTCAGTGCGACAGATGTCTGGCTAAGGGCATTCAGTGCAAGCCACATCCAACGTCATCATGCCAACAGTGCCATGATTCGAAGCTGGGGTGCAGCTTGATGCCCCAAAACAATCTCACTGGCAAGCCCAATTGGCAGCCACTCACAGCAAAGTACGTCTTTGAGTATCGGCTGCAGCAGCAACAACAGGCACAGACACTCTCGTGGTCGGTGGGTCGGAAGGGCAAGAGAACCATGCATGCAACAGAGGAAGACTTGCAGCCAGTGGCAACAGGTTCTGGCACGTCGCCTTCTACTGCTCTCGCTCTCGACCAAATGACCCTGGAGAGCGAGTCACGCAAGGCTAATTCCTTGGCACCTTTGCCAGCTTCCGGGATGGGTTCATCTGCCCTCTTCTCCGTTGAAGTTCCCCTTCCTCCCAGACATAATCCCCGAATTCTCGTTCCACCCATCAAGTGTTATTGGCAGCCGTCCCCAAGTGCCCCATCGGTATCAAGCGATGACGGGCGAAACCTTAGGGCCAGGGTTGCGGAGCTGGATGCAACTGTGGAAGACTTGAAGAGGGATGTTGCTGCTTTGAAGAAGGCCACTGGTCACAAGTAGTAGTTCGGGACATTATCACAGTAGCAGCATATCACTTGTAACACATTTTGATGTATATCCTTTTACCATTGAACAATCACACATTTTCGGATCGTAGAGCAGAATAATTCTGAGATAGCATCACTGCAAGTACATGATGTAGGTGGGTAGTGAATAAGTAAATCATATGGTAATGCTACTTTCCTTTCTGACCAACTTCCTTTGACCAGGCATTCTTCTTTCCTGCCCTGTCAAAATATTCACAGTCTAAGAATACTGCCAGTGTGATGGCTACAATCACTTACTGCATAGCCTTGGCCCACTCTGTTGGCCGTGTAGTTCGCCCTGAGTGCCAAGTTTGTGGGAAGACACCGCTTGCTTGCAGATTTAGTTTTTGACGATTCTGGAGGTGAATCGTGTCAGCAGCATCTTGATTACCTGTGCCTTGACTCTTGCAAGGCCACTTGCGTTGCGGTTCTTGGTTGGTGCTCACCGGGGCTGCCGGCAGCATGTGGCCATCATCGGCAGTGATCTAGACAAATGACATATGTTTTCAGCTGCCGATGTCAGTTATTGTCACTTACATTATGATTATGGTCCCTCATGATTTGAATGAAATCGTCAAGTGCTGGATGGATGATTGTTCCAATCACATCAAAGCTGACTGTGCTGTGGGCGACGTGCCGAGGGGGATGAAACTCGTCAGGGAACTGCACAGCCTCTATATCCCGAAGGAGGGATCTGATGGCAAGCACGATGCCATCAACCGAGACGTCACCAGATACCCCCTCTTGTAATGGGTCGCAGGCATATGGGTGACTCTGCAGCCACTGCCAAACAGGCTTTTCTCCCCCAGAGCGGAATGCTTCCGAAAGCCATGCTTTGGCCCACATCCAGTATGCCCAAGTGGGTGGTGGATGCTTGGACTGATGTAGATAATATGCTGCCGAAATAAAGGCTAACATTGTACCCTGGGGGACAATACAAGGAACTCACATCAGACAGAAGCATTTGATTGATCTTGTGAAGCAATTCATGATACTTGCCATCCTTGGAGAGTGATGCCAGGAAATTGAACTTGTCAGACCAAGTCTTCCTCATGACGCTCTTTGGGGATCGCTCCTGCAAGGAAAGTGAGAAGAAAGACTATATTCACAAGGCAGAAGGACTCACTTCGGCAGCTATATCAAGCTGTGAACCATTGTTTGGGGAGTAAGGTTGGTTGACAAGGGGAGGCGCCGGATCTGTGCCATCTTCTGTCAGCAGCTCCACATGTCCCTTGGCACCCCTATTACACCCTGAGCACCCTGAGCGACCAGGAGTGAGGCAATTGTAAGGCAATGAATGCTGAAGTAAACAGTGTGTAAAGTGGACTTTTTAATTCTGTGTTGAGAATCCACTCACCGTGCTTGGACCTAGATCATCAGCAGCATTACCACCTCCTTGGGCATCATTGTTGTCGGAGCGCTTGTCACCTCCCTGAAAATTATTGTCATGTTCACTTCCCTGTTCCTGTGCCCCTTGAATGGCATCGGGATCTTCTTCTCTGTTGCCATGGCTGATGTTGGCTGAGACTCCGCCACATCTCAAGGCAGGCTCAGAGTGCTGAGATGACTTGGCCACATCCTTGAAGCGGAATGGGATCTGACCTGCAGCTTGTCTGGTTGTCCAGTGTTGAAGCAGGGCATTTGCATCCCCAAGGCGAATGTGATGATACTGTGTGAGAGTGACTCCAGCTGGCAAGTACTCTTGAAGGATGTAGTCGCCTTGCGCTTGATGCAGCTGCGTCCAGGGAATTCTCCCTTTACCACCACCTGAGGCCAACTCTGAAAATATAGATAAGCAGTTTGATTGGCCTAAAGGGAGTTATGCACGATGCATTTCAGTCAAGTATCTGCTGATGAGATACTTCTTGTATTTGAGCTCGGCATCCTTGATAGACTCCCAGCTCAGCAGCATGGGATACCCTTGTGTGTCTGTCTTCAACTTGATTTCTGGGGGCGCATCCTTGCTCCTCTTTGGAGTCTCTTCATCACTGTGGTTTGGCTGTTGGCCTATCAATGCAGTGCATCAGCACTTTCTGCTTTCTGCTGAGGAAATAGAATAGTTAACGAAGCACTCGCCAGCCCATTTAGAGAAGTCCTGAAACATTGGTTCGCTGGTCCAGTCTTCATGGCGGGATTTAAAGGAAGGTGCCCCAAGCTGATCATTGATGTCAAAACTAGATCACGCAGCATCAGATGTGTAGGAGCATGTATAGATGCCGATACACACAATGTAATCGTGGGATCCCCTTTGGCATCACAATATGTGGTGAAGATGGCAATCTGCATTCCAAATTGGTCATACACATACTGAGCAAACTGCTGGAACGTGCTCTTGCTGTGTTTTTCCATCATCCTTTGTTAGCCAGACAGTGTGCATTAGTGTCTCTGCAAATCATAGGCTTGCACATACCAACGCTGCTGCTGAGGTGGCAGCCTGTCTTCTGTCCACCTTTTTGCCTGTGCTTTATACTTTGATATCGCCTCTTCAGTTAGTCCGCCCAAGACAGTCTTGAGAGCTTTCTGGTAGCATCCGAGGTATTCTGCTGAACCTGCCTTTGAGTCTGACATGGAAAGATCCATTGTATGAAGCTCTTTGCGATAGACATCCGTGACGATGTCTCTATATGTCCATTTTCTGCCGAGGTTGAGTGTGGATTTCTTTTTCGACCTTCTGCCCTTATTTTACAGGTACTGACAAACAAGCTAGTAATACGTCAGAGCGTCCAATTGTAATTGAGAATAGACATACCATCTGAACTTTCATCCTGTTGAATGCGGCTTCTGATTGCCACCCTGACTGAATATATGTTACACAATCCCTCACAATTGTTGTAACGTGTGAGCTGCACATGAGCCTGACTTAGGCAACGTTAGATGAACACGGTGACTTAGCAAATCCTAGACTCAAGCGCGGAGGCTGAGTAATGTCTCAACACATGAAGGTGGAGTCTCGTGATCCCGATCGGATCCTATCCCAACGCATGAAGGCAGAGTTCAAAGTCTTCAGACACAAAGGTCGGGGTCATTTGTTGGAGTGATGCAGACGAGGGCCGTTTTGCCCAAAGCATGGAGCAGAGAAGAGAGCCCTTGGATACAACAAGATAAGAGAGTAACAAGAAGTTCAAGCTGCAGAATACAAACCATTCTGCAGCCCTATAAGTACCAAACTACTACGCGATCATTTACATGCTGACACATCCTGACTAAAGCCTACTACCATCATCCTAGGAATTTGTAAGAGATGACTCATGATTGTTAATCGATGAGTCATGTGACTGATGAGCGACTCATCATCATCAGTCACCCTTGGTAATCATACATTAGTGATCCACAATGACAAGTCCACGACCGAATCATAACATCACCCCCTTTTCAGGGTGAACGCCCTCGTTCCACAACCCAACCAGGAACCTGAGTAAGTCCGACATCTGTTTGCTGCTCGTCATGTACCCACTTCAGAGCATGAGCCATCCCCAGTCTCTTGGCCGAATGGCGTGCCCACTCGATGTGGACATAGATGTCATCCTCAAGGCATTTGATGGCTGCCTCAAGTTCTTCGATGACCTTGCGTGAGGCACGGTAGCGGCATACCTCAGCCTGGAGTGATATGTCTCCAAGGCGGGCCATCGCCTCGTCTACTGACTGCTTGTCAGCACGGAAGTACTTTAGGTCCTCGAGGGTGTACTCAGCTGCGGGCCCCATGTCAAAGCATGGCTCAGCGTGTATCTCTCCCCTGTAAACTGGCTCCCCCTGCCCCATGGTGCCGAACACCTCGGGGTTGTCCATCATGCGGACCCGAACATATTTGGCAGGTGTCTTCCTCCCCTTGCTTTGCAGCGCTAGGGGGACCCAGTTCAGGTCACGGTTGAGGACGAAGCCGTTGGGAGTGGGCGATAGGGGACGTTTAAGATGTCGCGTCGTGATGGGAGAAGGGTCGTGCCTTGTGCGATCCTCCGATATTCCTCCTCCAGCGTTGGCTTCTGGCGCGGCTCTTCCATATACCACCGCTGCTGCTGGCAGGGCTTTCTGGTGACCGCGTACTGGGGCTTCTTTGTCGTCAGTTTCTTCTGCGGCAGGGATGATGGTGTAGTCCACTGCACGTGGAGGCGGCACTTGCCAGGGGGTGCAGTGGCAATAGTTGGGCTTGTGGTTGCAGCGGGTGCATACCACGGTTGTGTTATGATAGGAAGACTCATCGCCCAAGTCCGAGTCCGAGTCAGCGGTGATGTCAATGATGGTGGTGGGATATGGACTGCCCAGGTAAAGTCTCCTGCTTTCATCCTCCTCTCCATCTCTCTCCCCCTCACTACCCACATCTGATCCACCCTCCAGGCCTGGACGACCTTCTTCCATAGCTGTTTGTCTGGCGTTGCTGTCTTCTTCGAGTCTGCCTCCCTCTGGATTGGGGAAATGGCGGCATGCTTCCGCAAGGTCGCAGGCCGCGTCAATAATGTCCCAGGTCACCGTCGCTCATTCGGCAGCCACCCTAATGTGCTCCACTGCCAAGCAGAGAGGGTCATCGATGTTGTTGTTGTCATCGTAGGATGTAATAGGTATGAGGGAATCGAAGTCGACGACATATTGTGATGGGAAGGAGGAGCTGCTGGTAGTCATAGAGGGAAGTGGTAGTAACGCTGAATTTTTGTCGTAAACTCGACTCACCTTTATGTGAGTCTCTCTGGCGGGATTCAAATGTTTGAACTTCCGAATTGCCTCATCTGCATGGGCGTCGTCCCAGTTAACCCATTGGTTGTCAGAGTCTGGGTAGCCCTTCCATTTGATCAAGTATTGGAGTTTGCGCCCTCGCCCATGTCTTCTCGATCTAGTACCTTTTCGACCTCATATTCTTCCACACCTTCCACCAAATCGGGTGGTGGGTGCTGATAGTTTGCGCCATGAATCAGCATTTCTTTGTAAGGTGTCAGGAGATCTGTGTGAAACACATCATGGATGCTCCACTGTGTGGGAAGTTTGAGGCGATAGTTGACAGGGGACATCACCTGGACTACTTGAAAGGGTCCGTGTCTTCTGGGCGCAAGTTTCATAGTTGGCTGGTTGGTACGTAGGTGGCGTCCTTCTAGCCACACCTGATCCCCTTCTTGATACTTGGGCGTATCACGGTGTTTGACCCATGATTCTTGCGCTCGTCGCATCAATTGTTGTGCCTTGTCTCTCGCCTCCATTATCTGTTTTAGGTGTGTCGTAACTTGTGGAATAGGAGACGGCATATCTGTCCAGTTAGTGTGAGGGTGATATCCCATGAGGAGGTGAAATGGTGACTCGCGAGTGGATTTGTTGACCCAGTTATTGTGAGCGAATTCGGCGATAGCTAGACGTGACACCCAGTCGTCTTGCCTCTTGTTAACTCAGAATCTGAGGTATTGCTCAAGCCATTGGTTAGTACGTTTGGACTGTCCATCTGTCTGAGGATGATAGGCTGTGGAAATATTCTGTTGTATCCCCAGTATACGGCATAGTTCTCTTGTGAACTTGGATGCGAATCGAGGGTCTTGATCACTAATAATTTTTGATGGTAGCCCGAAGCGTTTGACCACATGTTCAGCGTAGAGGGCTGCTGTTTCTTCACCCAATATTTCTTCTTTGCATGGTATGAATATTGATGCCTTCGAACAGTCATGGTCAGTGACCGTCAGTATAGAGTCGAAGTCTTGTGATATTGGTAGTTTGGTGATGAAGTCCAGGGCTACCACTTCAAACGGCGTAGCTTCCAGCTTTGGGAAAATGGGTTGTAGTGGTGCCTTCATACTGTGCGTGTTGACTTTTCACCGTTGACATTCTGCACAGCCCTTCACATATTCAGCAACATTGCGTTGCAGTGAAGGCCACCAATAGTGATGTTCTACCAGCTGTATGGTGCGCGCGATCCCTGGGTGACCGTGAATCGGTGGATCATGATGAGTAGATATGACTTCTCTGATGTCTGCGTCTTTCCCTGTGACTACTAGTCGTCTTCCTTGGTACCACCAGAGGTTGTCAACTTTGGTTAGTTTGTGGGGGTCTACCCACTTGCATATGATGTCTTCATCTTGTGTCTTTTTTGGTGTTATGCTGGCTCATATGAACAATTTCTCTGGCAGGACGGTGACGTTCTCATTATCCTTCTCTCCTTGGTCATAATCTGGTTGACATGATAGTGCGTCAGCTCGTCCGTTGGCAGTTCCCTTGACATGGCGGATCTCGAAGTTGTATTCGGCCAACTCTAGTACTTCTCTGGCGATTCTCCTGCTGATCTTCTGGGGATCTCACCAGTATTGGAGGTTTATGTGATCAGAAAATATACGTACTTTATGAGGGGATCCTGCTAGCAGATGTCTCCAATTGCGTAACGCTTTAACGATGGCCAGCAGTTCGAGGTTGTAGATGTCGTAATTTCGCTCTGCTGCGTTGAGGGTGGCTGAGTAATAGCCTACTGGATGGCGTTTTCCATCTTGTTTCTTCTGTAGTAGTACAGTGCCGACTGCGAATCCTGATGTGTCTACTTCAAGGTCAAACTGCTGGTTCTGATCTGGGTGAGCTAGGATGGGTTCCGTGGTGACTCGTCTTTTGAGTGATAGGAATGCTTCTTGTTGACGTGCTCCCCATTGCCAAGGTTGGTCTTTGCGCATAAGTTCATTGAGTGGTTTCACAATGGAGGCAAATCCTTTGATAAATTGCCTGTAAAAATTGCAAAAACCGAGAAATGATCAAACATCCTTAACTGTGGTGGGCAATGCCCAGTCTTTGACACCCGAAATTTTGATGGGGTCCATGTGTGTCACCCCCTCTTCAAGGATTACCCCCAGGTAATCGATCCGGGGAGCACTGAATACACATTTTTCAGGTTTAAAATATAGATCGTGTTCTTGAGCAGTTGCCAGAACATCGGCAACGGCGCATTGGTGCTTGGACATGGAGTCTTCTTGTCTCATGGTAGCAATAGCGATGTCGTCCATGTATACTCGAATTGTCGTTCTGTCAGCTTCATGTTTGGCGATGATTGGTTGATATATTTGATTCATGAATGTTATGATCCGCTCAACCTGCCAGCAAGCAATGCAAGTGTCTACATGAACATTGGAAGAACTGCCATGATTACCCAGAGGCGCATACCTGGGAGGCACATGATCAAGAAGACATCGAAGAAGAAGAGGCCATATGCGCACTCGTAGCAGCAGAAGACGATGACTACCTAGCCTATTGTTATGCCCGGGGTTGGGATCATGGTAAGCGGGATGACGAGTCGCTCCCGAATACTTACCAAGACAATTACTGTACAATTGGTGAGCATTACTGTATGATGACTGATGAGGTGACTGTACGATTACGTGACCGATTAGTAGTACTGGTAGTAGTGGCGGCCTCGCTGACGAAGGCGGACCCCAACGTAGTCTTTATAAGGAAGCTATCGACTTGTGTGGTCGATAGCTTGGTTTTCTTGTACAACTCGAATCATCCGAAGCATTGTCTTCTCTCTCTCTCTCACTGCCTGTAGTAAGGCGAAAGCAAGCAAGTCTAGGTACAACCGCGCTTGTACCTCAGCAGACATCCGAACTCCGCCTTCGAAGCGTTGAGACGATTACTCAGCCTACGTGCTTGAGGATTTGCTAAGTCACTGCGTTCACCTCTACGTTGCCAAAGTCAGGCTCACGTGCTGCTCACACGTAACACTATGATGAGGCGTGCAGAGTCCGCCAGCTCGTGAGTAATATGATCACTCGCGGTAGAGTCCCAGATGCTGGCAGGAAGGTTATTACAGGAAGGATGAGGGTCACGTGACATGGTCATGTGATGCAGTCCCAGGTCATGGAGCTGACCTAATCGATAAGTCACAGGACTTGTAGGATGGAAGATTGGTCCCAGGTCACAGTACGTATCTGACCTAACCCATAAGTCAGGGGATGCCGATGAAGATAGCCAGTGGAACTTGGCGGAAGACAGTTGTATCCTGAAGATGACCAACGATGACAGATTACGAATGTGTGGTGTAAGACCAGCAGCTTGATGTTGGGACGGATTCCAGCAGGCCATGGCTTGATGTTGGAACGCACTCCAGTGGGCCGGGTTTGATCCCCTTTTGGGTATGTGTTCAAGATGGATTAGTCCAGGGAGCGCCTGTGTTAGCGCTGAGCCATTGCTTATTGATGCATTTATGGCTGACTGTTGTGGATGACATTTCCCCCTTATGCTTACCATTGAGATTGGTGATTGCTTAGTGTCGCTCAGTCATGCACTTACTCATGCTTATCATTTGCTTACTGATGTGATTAGACATTCGCTTATTGATGTGTGAGTCATCCTTTGTGATCTATTACTCATACTATATGTGTGTCGCCTTTGTGGCTTGACGGACATTTACTATATATACTGCATAAGCTTCGCTATAGTTCGTTAGCTTAGTTGTCTTGATATCCACCTGTATTCTTCTCAGGAGTTCAGACAGTCTTATAGCAGAGTCATTGTTCATTGTGACTATCTTGTTGCCAACTTCAGTGTTAGGCATTGCCATCTTGTAACGAACCTCAAGCTAGGTGGTCTTAGGGGACCTTCTTGGCTATTCGCCCCTTTACAAGTCATTCAAAGTCGTTCCTGAGTTCAGAAGCTGTGCGCTTTTCTCAGAGTTGAAGCAAGGAAGACCCATCGGATCCAAGTCTGATCAACGTTCAGTGGAAACATTACATGAAGCTCTGGAACGTGGCTGGTGAGTTACACAGTCCAAAATACATGACCATTGGTTCAAAGAGTCCCCGGTGTGTTTTAAATGCTGCTTTGTGCTTGTCTCCTTCCTTGATTCGGATATTGTTGTACCCTTGTCTGACATCTAGTTTAGTAAATATCTGCACCCCCCCAAGGTCTCTGATGAGATCATCAATAAGGGGAAGTGGGTACTGGTTCTGTATCGTCCAGTCGTTGATTTTATGATAGTCCTGTACGGGGCGTAGTTTTCCGTCCTTCTTTTTGATAAAGAAAAATGATGATGCATATGGGGATTTTGAGGGATGGATGTATCCCTTCTCTACTTGTTCATCAATGAAATCATCTAACACTGCATCCTCCACCCTAGTCATGGGGTAGATCTTGCAGTCAATGACGTCAGGAGCTCCTGGTTTGAAGTCGATGGCGTGGTCACAGCTTCTTTTTGGTGGGAACCATTTTGATTCTTCTTCACTGAATACCTTCACAAAGCGTTGGTATTCTTCTGGTACCTCTACCTTTTTTGTGTATTGTTGAGCTTCGACTGCTAGCTTGACCGCTGACTTCCTTCCATACACTTGTTCTTCTAGTTCGCCCACAATTTGCTCTTTAGTTTCTGTGGTGAACATTCTTGCTACACGTACGTCATTGGTTTCCTCCGTGAGGAGTTGTGCCAATACTGCTCTCCTGTCACTGGGGTTAATTGATCGTAACACTATAGGGAGTTGCTTCTCATCTATAGTGGCATGGCGCCAGCTGAACCGTGGTTCGTAAGTGGCTAGCCATGGGTACCCTAGTAGCACATCTTCTTTGCCAATGTCTGTGATGAGAAAGTGCATTTCTCGCTTGGCGCCTCCTGTTTCCACCTGAAGCATTAGATAGTGTGTTATCTGACCTGCTTTATTAGTGGTATTGTCGATGTTAAAGATGTTTTTGGGCTTATCTAGTGCCCGCTGTCCCAACCCCATTCTTTTGACAAAGTTTGGGTGGATGAAGTTGTCGGTGGCTCCTGAGTCCACCAATGCTTTTATGTCAGCCATATTGTAACTTGCATGAATTGAAACTGGAACTCGCATAGATCGATAGCGCATAATGTACACAGAGTTACAATGAATTGCCCTCACCCAGGCCGTCGGGTTTAGGCGTTTGCAAAATCCTGCCCCATCAGTTGCTGCAGGACCAGATCCTTCACATCATCTCCTTTGCTTGCTACTCCTCGTAGCCACTCCACCACCTTTTCTTCTTTAGTGGGCGCGGTTTTGGTGGTTCAGGCTTGGGTTCCGCGTTGGAGCTGCAGCTGCCTACAATCGCAGCTGAAGTGCCCCATCTTCTGACAGTTGTAACACTGTATCTGGCTAGTGTCACGTCTGAATTCTCGCTGCCTTTGAAGAAACCCTCCGCGTGGAGGATATGGTGGTCGTGGTGATTCAGTGTTTCGCCTGTGATTGGTGATAACATCTTCTGCTCCTGCGAGTTTTCCTCGTACTCGATCTGCAGAAGTGTCCATTCTGTCGTCGTCTCGAAGAGGGGCTAGTAACTTAGCTAATGCGCCTCCCTGCGCACGTCCTGGTTTGAAGGCATCTAGGTTGCCTCGGACTGTCTGCATGTGGATCCACTTCTGCTGCCACTTTAGTGCTGACACCCTCCATTCTTCGTAGTTTTGCGGGTCATCATGCTGGTACATTGTTTCGTAGAGGGCTCTGGGAAGCCCTTTGGTGAAGTATTTGAGGGTTTGCTCGCTGTTGATATTGTAGCCAGCGTGTCGGACGAGTTGCTCGAAGAGGGCGATATAATCGTCCACCTTCCCATCTTTCATGTGGATGCCAGCATCAAGCTGGGCTTGGGCGCGTTCCTTGCTGAGTACATCACCAAATTGTCTTCTGAAGGCATGGAGTAGATTCTCCAATAGTCGATCGTCGAATTGGTTGGTCCCGGTGGCGACTTCGTTGACGAGCCATCAGCTGGTGGACATAACCCATTGGTTAACCGCATTTCCCTGAATGTAGGTGAGGAACAACATAGCTTTTTGGTACTTGTTTCTCATAGCTGAGTGATTGGCGTTGACTCCTGCGTATACTTCCCATTGAAGTATGAAGGTCTCGGCTTGGGCCCTAGACCCGGTGAATGTTGGAGGTGGATTACCAATGAACTTGTCGTTGCCTCCTCCTTGAGGGACGTTAATTGCTGCTTGTGGTTGTCCTCCTCCTCCTGGTGGTCCTCCTCCGCCTCCTTGATGTGGCCATCCTCTGTTAGGTGGTCCACCTCCCCCTCCACCTTGTGGTCTTCCACCATTGGGTGGTCCTCCGCCAGGTGGTCCCCGTTGTGGTGGAAACGGCCTGTTGTCTGGTGAGGGTATCATAGTGTGACTAGTTCTGAATTTGTAAAACATGTCTGGTTCTCCTTGGTTACTTGGTGCGTCAGGGATGTCTGGTCCCATGGTGCGACGTGCTGCGGTTATGTCTTCTTGGGCTAATGGTTGCACATGCCCGGTGTGCTCGTTTATAACAAGATGAGGTGGCAATACTTCTGTCTGAGTTGCCATAATGAAAGGTATTCCTCTGATAGGTTCTGGTAGGTGTAACTCAGCTGTTCGTGCTGCAAGTGCATCTACTTCTGGTGAGTGCACTGCTATGCTCTCTGGTTCGACTGAGGCTTCTGATACCGTAGGGTGATGTTCACTGGTATCGCTAGTTGTTGCGGGGGTCTGGGATCTCAGTTGGAGTTCTGCTGGTGGTGGTTCAGAGGTAAGTTCTCGATCTTCTTCTCCGTCGATGGGTCCCTGTTGGTCAATAGGGAGTGTGTCTTGTAGTGGGATATTGATGTTTAAATCATCCCCTGCAGGTCGTGCCGCTTCAAAGATGTGTTGGCTGTTGCTCCACCTGATTTCTACCCAGCAACAGTGTTCTCGATTGAAAACAATAGGGTGATACCTCTGTGAGGTCGCTGCTTCAGCGTAATATCCTGTGTTATACTCTTTGTCTCTTCTGGTGTCGGGTACGTGCCTCTACCTGATTCGCCCAATGATGTAGCGGATGGGGGCGTCACATTCTCTTGATGTGATTTGATAGGGCTGGAATTCCCAGCCATCTTTGGTAGTAACCGTCGCCACGGCGTTCGAATGAGGAGAGCTTGAACTTAATGTAACATGCGAGCTGCACGTGAGCCTGACTTAGGCAACGTTAGATGAACGCGGTGACCTAGCAAATCCTAGACTCAAGTGCGGAGGGTGAGTAACGTCTCAACACACGAAGGTGGAGTCTCGTGATCCTGATCGGATCCTATCTCAATGCACGAAGGCAGAGTTCGAAGTCTTCAGACACAAAGGTCGGGGTCGTTTGTTGGAGTGATGCAGACGAGGTCTGTTTTGCCCAAAGCATGGAGCAGAGAAGAGAGCCCTTGGATACAACAAGATAAGAGAGTAACAAGAAGTTCAAGCTGCAGAATACAAACCATTCTGCAGCCCTATAAGTACCAAACTACTATGTGATCATTTACATGCTGACACATCCTGACTAAAGCCTACTACTGTCATCCTAGGAATTCATAAGAGATGACTCATGATTGTTAATCGATGAGTCATGTGACTGATGAGCGACTCATCATCATCAGTCACCCTTGGTAATCATACATTAGTGATCCACAATGACAAGTCCATGACCGAATCGTAACAATTGTGAACTGGTGGGGCAAGTCGGCAGCTCCAAACTCAGACACATGCTTCTGAAGCATGTCAAGTTGGTCCTCTGTCAATTCAATGTCTTGCCTAGAGGGTGGAATAAGATAGCGACTACAATGAAGACATAACATGCACCCTTCCTCACTGTCTGTTTCAACTTCCTCATCTTCCTCGGTAGCCACCTCTGAGTCTGAATCTCCTTCCCACTCATCAGAAGATCCATCAAAGTCCTCCGCATCAGAATCTCTCTCAGAGTCTGTCTCTGAGTAGTCTGCATCTGCCGAGACATCGCCTGACCATTTGTCAGTGTATATGGACACTAGGGTTGGAATCCCTGCTTCCTGTTGATCATTCATTGTTGCGTATTGGCAGAGAGACAAAGCGGGAAGCAGGGGTAGACATGAATGAATGCGTCGGCAGCCATAGGATTCAAATGCACAATGGCTTTAGCATCTCGGCATTGCGCGAAGTTTCTCTTGGCAGCTAAATTCTAGTGACATAATTTTTATTTTTTTTTCCCCTTCCCCTCCACTGCCTAAACAACCCAGACCTCTATCTCAGAACATGCAGTTTAATGATACTGTTCTTGCTCTAACTGTTTCCCCCCTGGATCTCATGCGTCTTTGTTCTCAATACCTCCTAGCTCAGTTCCGATCTGAGTTAGGCTGGCGCTCCTCCCAGCCGATCGGTATCACTATGGCGCCAAGGCTGACACTGCCACTACCGCCACTACTGCTTCCTGTTCCTGTAATCGTTGAATTGGACCATATTTCCGCAATGCTTGCGGATGCTTTTCTGAACTGCAGTGAGTAAGAATTTCTCTTCTCGGCACCTAAAGCTAACATAGCAAGGCCCTGCATCATTGTTGACAGGCACGGCATCATATTGGCCTGATACCTTCCAGGAATTTTGACTGAGGCTAGGCAGGTCAATACATCTTATTTATCAGATCTCGGCAGCGTATCTAATAAGTTTCAGGGCCAAATGTTGGCTGCAACAGAGAAATTGTGCCAGATCCTGCAAGTTTCAGCGAAGAGCAAATCATGGCACTCGAGCAAAGAAAACTTTCAAGTAGGCTCAGAGCTGCCAACAGGCGTGACGGACTTTGCAGCAGCGTGGTGTGAGCAAGGGCACCAGGTGAGCTGCTGAAGTGTAATTCACCGTTCAGCAGCTTATAGCTGCCAAACAGTACACAGATAAACCTCCAAGGGCTAGCACTAATTTCAGGAATGCTGATGCCATACACTGGCTTGAATCCATCTCAGAAACCAATTCTATTCTGAGCACCATCTTGGCGGTTATTCATCCGGCGCTTTACTTGGCAGGTCAGTCTGCCTTGGGCATCATCAGAGAAAGAGCGGAGATTAGGGGTCAAGATCAGCAAGTCCTTTCCAAATGGACTTCATCTTTCAGCGGCATTTCAGTGATAGCCAATAGAATCACTCTCCCACACCACGATACCCAGTCTAGGCACAACTGGTATGACATATTGGTTACACTAGGAAGCTACCAAGACTGCAATCTGCAGCTGCCGGACTTGGGATTTCTCTAGACTATGGACCTGGCACTGTTGTTGGATTGTCAGGCATGATGCTGGAGCATCAAGTGCCCAAGTTCAAGGGAGACAGGGTATGCTATGCATACTTTATGAGGGATAGGGTCCATGAATGGGCTGGGATACCTGGGGAGACTTGGGTGAATGTAAAACATTATGAGTAGTGTAGATGCTGTACAGACTCCAACTTCAATGTGTTAATTATTAATCATGTCCTTCATATTGCAAACAGTATCAAAGGCAAGTGAGGATAGAGTTGGGGCATGCCTCTTAAAGTAGATCGGCAGCTTCGGCAGCTCATCCATAGCTCTGATGCTCTTTATGAGTTCAACGCAATGGCATTTTTCAGCAGCTCAAATACCCTGATGTTATTGGAGCCATTTGGTGCAATAAGCTGAGTTGTCTCATTAATAGTGTATGCCCATGAAATACATTTAGACATGATAATGTCTAGCTTACTGTCTCAATCAAACTATGCAACACTATCACCTGGTTTTCTGTGGAGGTATGCTGCGTCCAATCCATCTGCCTAATTATTCTGCACAGGTTGCCAATGGTAAAACCAGTTGTATCATAGACACAGCTGGATCGCCACAGGTTCCTGAATATAGATTCCGATCACCAGAGACAGAACAATGTGTGACCAAACTGCTGGGTCCTGCTGCCGAGAATTTCTGACCCACGAATATGGCTCTTTGCCATCAAAGATGGTACTAGTAAACATAAGTTTGTATGGCAGCTGAAACATATCAAACTAGAGCAAGTCACTGCTGGTGTCAACCTGCCAGACTGCCGACTGAAGAATGAATGGCTTCTGGCCCCTGTCAGTCCAATTGGCTGGGTAAAACTCAATTGGTCAATTTGCTGACAGGCTGGTCGAGACTATGCATCTGTCATGGTTAGAGGACTCATACCGCAAGTGATCTGACCTCCAATATGGCACCTAAGGGCATAAAAGCTTCCAAAGTGAACAAGAGAGGATCGAAGCCTAAGATTATTGATTGGGTGACTCGAGAGACCTCTTGGGGAGCTAGAGATATTGCAGTAGAAGTGAGCACATCGGCAGGTCAGAGGACAAAGAAGCAAGCTGCCAGAGGAATAGAGAATCTCAATGCAGCATCGGCATTGCATCAAGCCACCCTCCCATCTATGTCACGTGCAGAGCACGTGTCATGGCCAGTGGTATTACCAAGCCGATGAAAGTACATTTTGGATTGCCTGAAGTGGCTGAAGACCCCCCTGTGGTGCGATTCACTGAAGAGGAAGATGAAGAGTCTCTGAGATTAGACGAAGACGAGACATTGGAGGTCACGTGAATGTTGAGTACAGATGATCATTTCATTGTGGACAACAACACTGGTGACGTAATCCGTTTAGGCATGGTTAAGTCTGAGTCACATGATTAGTCATGTGATCAGCAACCCCCAGATCCCCCAGGTCAAGGGAAGCGGATCTAAAGGATAAGTCACGGGGGAACAGTTTCCTCAGGTCAAGTCATAATTCCTGAGAGGGTATAGTTGGATGCAGGATTCCCAACTTGGTTAGGCTTTGTCCTGTTCGGGTTCATTCTGATGAGAACATTGTGATGTTGCCTGATGGCTGTACTTATCATGCGCTGATGTTGCGCCATACGATGATTGGATGATAGTGAGTCATGTGTAGTGTTATCTCTGACTCATGGTGGGGCCTTCTGCCTCATGTACTGTATGTTGCCTGGGTCATTATCCCTGATGGCTGATTGGACGATACGATACTTATGATATTTGGGACTCAGTTTAGGAGTCAGCCCTGTAGTGTATATAAGGTGCTCTGTCTTGATAGACGAGACCTTATCTTCATTGTCTTAAGATCTACCTTGAGTACAATTGAAGTGTTGGCTAGTTTGCCTGTTCCTCTCATCTTGTTGATCCTTGTGTGGTCTGTCCTCTCATCTCTTGAAAGATCCCTGTTATTCCCTTCCAATATAAGGCAAAGCCCTTGTCATTTGGTTCGTCTTTCGTGTTTGACCATAGTTATTCAACTGCTGTCGGTCTGTTCTTGGATCAAGGTCTCAAAGAGTTCCAAGTCAGAACAACGTTTGGTAGAAATGTTACAATCTATGCACATTGATGAGACATTTTGGACAGAGGAGCCAGTAGCAGATGAGATGAAGAGAGTGAGTTTACTCAGATGTCCTCCTTGGATGGTATCTTACCATCTCTAAGTCTCAGAACAACTACACTGAGGATTTCATTCCTAGGGTAGACTCCTACCTGCACTGTCTCCTTAACTATGAGGGTGTCCCCACTACTACAATGTGTGCACACTGCAAGTCTGCCCCATTTGAGTGGAGGTGCTCCGACTGCTTCCCTGCTCCCGTTCTCTGCCGGGAGTGCTGCTGAGACTCCCACCAATGGCTTCCCTTCCACCAGGTTCAGAAGTGGACAGGGAAATACTTCATGCCATCATGGTTGCGGGAAATTGGAGTGAACTTGCATCTTGGGCACTCTGGAGATGTATGCCCAATTCAGAGCATGTGTCTTCTATCCCTCATGGTGTCATCCCTGTTCTTAAGATACTTTTGCAGATGGATTGTGACGAAGAAGACAGCTGCCAGGCCAGTAGCTGTGAGAAAGATGATGTCACTGCTGACTTTAACTGTGGCAGCTCAAAACCTGATTGCCATAACAAAGATGGAAAGCCCTTCATAACAGTTATCGACAGGTCTGGTATCCATGAGATCGGCATCAACTGGTGCTGCTGCCCTGAAGCCCCCAAGCATGACTTGCAGTTGATGATGGCAGGGCTCTTTCCAGCCACTTTTCATAACCCAAAGACAGCCTTCACTTTCCGGGTGCTAGAAGAGTTCCACTTGGACAACCTCGAATGCAAAACAACTCCTAGCCAGTTTTTTAGTCGTCTGAAGAGGCTGACAAGTGACGAGTTTCCAAATACAGTGCCGGTAGGGGTATTTATTGTATCTGCCGATGGTAGACTGACTTGCTGATTCAGGATCGATATTGGGAGCTTCTAAGGGTCAGCCGATACTGGAGGGCACTTACTTCCCGCAAGAGATTTGGTTTCGGGTATGGAGAAATCAATCAAGACAAACCAGGATCAATGGCAATATTCTGTGCATTGTGTGCACAACCTGGAATAAACCTCCCTGATAATTGGAGGGAGTATGAAAATAGGTGTGTCTATAGATCCTGCCGCATGCTGCACAGTAGCTGCCGACTGACTGCTTTTAGCAAAACTTTGTTTATGAGAGGTTTCATGATGGACGGCAACTTTCAGGCTGAGCACATGAGGATGAGAAATCCAGAAAATGATGTTCCTCTCTCTGATGGCACTGGCTTTATGGTCAGCCAAATGCCATATGAGCTGCATCTCAAATCTGCGGTGGACTGGCGGCAGGTCAGACTATTTTTAGCATCTCGGCAGGGTATGAACTTATCCTTGACAGAGATCAACATGCCATGATCACCATGTGGTGAACAATGTAAACAAGCATAGTGCACACCTGGAGTCCACTGGAATTGGTGCCACAGCATGCATTCATGGGAACTTTGTGCCAGATTCCATTGTTGACTTTCAGAAAGGGGAAGCGTGAGTCCTTGTTGAATTTGTGAATGCCGTGAGGCTGAAGCCCTTTGAAGCCAGAGGAACATGGACTATTCCATATTCAAAGCCATCAACTATAACATGGATGGAATAGAGGCAGCCCTCATCTGCTACGATGTCATGTGTCAATGGAGCGTTCATATGAAGAACAGGGTGATCGGCAGCAGCTTCCTCAATCTACCAGATAACCTGGAGCTCAGGTTGGGTATTGGTTTATTTCATATCCATGGGCACCAGGATACCTGCCTGGCCATGTATTTGCCCAGCTTCATTGAAGGTGGCAGACAAATAGATGGCGAGATGATTGAGACACTTTGGGCTCCTCTCAATGAAATCTCCCGAAGCACTAGGGGAATGTCATCATCGCATCGTTGGGAGGTCATAGACGACCATATGAATGACTCAAACTGGAAGAAGCTTATCGACATTGGTAGGTGTCTGGCTATAGATATCATACTAGCACTGACTTGTTTTTGTAGTCAATGCCTTATCTACACACTACCGAAGGGCACTTTCAGGAGCAATTGCAAGCTTTACGGCATTTGAGCCTATAAATGCTTCGGCAACTCCAGCACATGTTGCGACCTGGACTGCTGAAGAGATGCTTGCTCAACAGAAGTGAGCAGACAATGTGACTGCAATGGACATCTATGATATCAAATTGAAACGATGTAAGTCAGACCACCCTTTACATTGGTCCTTCTCAATATCTGGAGCCAGTCCCATCCCGTGCAGAAATACTCCTAGAGTCGACAGAGAAGGAGATAGACAACTCTGGACGAAATGGACATGTTGCATGGCTGGAAAATGGGTTGAAAATTCAGGAGATGCAGTGTCACGTACCGTGCCATGCGGTCATGTGACATTCGGCGCACGTGCAAGAGTGCGCACTGCCTGCGAAGGCATGCAAATAATATCTGAAGACTTGGTGAGAATGCACGTGACTGTGGGAAGTTCCAGTCATGTGACCGGGTCGGGTGAGAACCCATGCCAGCTTATCAGAAGCCAAGGCCACTCCAGGCCCTTATCTTGGGGTTCTGATGGATATTTCTGATGGATTCTATATTTAGCTTATCTCTGAGTCATTATGACTCTTATCACTGATGGCCCTTAAGGCTATCCGCCATGTGTTGTGGAGTAGTGGAGCATCAGTGATGGACGCATCTTATTGGAGGATAAGCCTTATGCTTATCTTCATTGTATTAGGGTTTGGCCGGGAGCTTAGGTTGAAACCCAGCTCCTGAGCAGTATATAGGTAGCAGCTTTGGACAGTACGGTCCTTAGCTTTGTATTCTCATACCACCTCACAACTAGCATGGATGGTCCCTGTTAATTGCATTGCTATCCCCTCATTTGTGTCTGCTGTGCTTGTTGTCCCTTTGAGGACATATCTATAGAGGCCTCACTCCTTGGTCCTCTCTTGTCATCATCTGGCTATTCCAGGCGTCATTCGGAGTAGCGTCGACTCTCGTCAACGTCAAGTGTTCCAGTGCTACAGGTCAAGGCAGTACTGAAGGTAGCGTTGGGTCAAAACATTACACACAGTATGTTTTTCATGTCATCTTCCCCCTATGAATGTTTCTGAAAAATGATTTTGAAAATAACAAAGGTTATCTATACGAGCTTTGGCAAGGAAGATCGGGACCCATCCAACACCATATCAACAAAGAGATATAACCTTAAGGCATGTGCGGCTCCAAGAAAAGATTGATACCTTCCAGAAGCAGGCAGCTAACTTTATTCACTCTGCTGCCGATGGTGGATATGACTCCTGTGAAGACACCTCGGCAAGAGAAGTATACATCAGCAGCGAATTTGATGGCATTGATGAGGAAAATGATGATGACGAGGGCAACACACCTCCCTCGGCATCTCAACAAATGCAGCTGTCAGAAAATGGCTCTACTGACAGCAGTGTTGACGCAGAATATGTTTTTTTACACCTACCTGCCAACCTAGGATGAGACTGGTGCTGCCGAAATGCTGCCGAAGACCTGGTCAATGCTGAACTGCATCTAAGACAGGGCCAACTCAATGACACTTTACATCAAATCTGGATTGCCCTGGGGTACAAGTCTTACATATTCAGAAATGATATCCGCCCAGTGCGTACACAGAGGCTCAAAACATGTGCCTGGACAGAATTACATGCTGCCGAATCAACAGTTCAGCATCATGCTCGCGTGTATATGCGTGCTCGGCAGGCTATAGTTGACCTTGGAGCAACCTCTTCTCTCCTTGATCAGTACAAGGTTCTGACACGGCAGCACTGGAGTGTCAGTACCAGCATCATTTCACCTCGGGTTCGTGGACAGCGAAATAAATCACTGCCTTGGTTTTGGACAATGGATGTCAGGAGAGATGCCAATGTTGAGGAATGGATGGAAGACTGTACGTCCACCTCTCTCTTCACACTCAATCAAGACATCTGATTCTCATTGCAGTTTATCGAGTGCATTGGTTGAGGGCAAAGGCTCAAAAGATGCAGTGGATTGAAGAACTTCAATGTCTTCAGGTTGAGATGGAGTCTGCGGTCAGATTTTTTAGGCATCAAGCACAATTTTGGCAATCAAAGATGGAACACGCTGATCGCCAGTTACAGCCAGGGCATGCTGCATGGGCAGAGAGACAAATTTCGATGTGGAGTTCAATGGCAATGCAGGCAGAGTCCAAGTTTACTACTTTACTCAAGGATAACCCACCTCCCAAGTTTGGTAAAGTTCTAAAGCCACAATCAAGTACAAGTAGATAGTATTTTCGGTAAGCCACAAACAATGATCTCAAATAACCATAAGTAGCCAGCGAAAGCTGCCAAGTGAAATCCTTAGGATGGGCCACTAGCAACGCTGTTTTGGACAAAAGTCTCTGACAATGCCATGTATCAACATACATGAAGGCTGCCACAAAGTACATGTTCATCCATCCCTACATGAGAAATGGTAAACTATTCAAAACTATAGTCATATTGTTCCCCTTCAAAACTGGGATCCACAATCTTCAAATGATCTGAAATGCGTAGAACCTGTGTCCTAAGGGCTTCGAGAATGCGCTCATAAGTGGCTAGTTTATTGTTTAGAATTGCAACTTCGTCTTGGAGATCCAAAGTTGCAGTGTCTAAAGGGGGCAGAATATGAGTTGATTTATTGGCGAGATTGAACATGTTGACATACCAAGTGGCTGTTTTCCCTTGGCAGTAAGCTTCAGCCGAGCTGCCGAATGACTGCCGATGCCCAGATTATTGACATTTGCAGTGAAATGAGCGCTGAGAGGTGGGAATTCACTGGGAGGGACATAGTAAATACCCCCAATGACTCTTGGATCGTTTTCAGAAATGGAATGGATGTCTGGGGAGTCATCGGATACATTCCAAGCCTCACAGAGGCTCAAGAGGAGGGGGTGAATGCAAGTTGGCGCCTTTTTGTCCCTCGGCAGCTCCTCAAAATAGTTCATGGCTCGCCTCTGAATAATGAAGGCTTAGATTAAACAAGAATTATATGTATGAAAGCATACCAAATGAGTCTCAAATATGTGGCTCCAATGAGCTTCATATCTGCTAACACATGTGTGATAGGCATCTAGGTCCCTTTGAACCAGAGCAGCATAGAAATGAAGCATAGCTTCTTCTGTACTTAGAGTAGAGAGGGACATGAGGTTCAAGCGTGCATTGAAGTGGGCTGATGCTTGGGCTGATGTGTATCTGATTTGGATTAATAGCCATGAAGATTACATAATAAAATGCTGCACCCTCAGAAGCAATTGCCAGCAGAAATAATGGGCCCACAGAGCACTTTTGGCACCTGCTTAGGTAGTGGAAATGGGCCCACGCAGCATGTTTGGGACATTTGTTAGGCAGTGGAAATGGGCCCATAAAGCACATTCGGCAGCCTTTTTAATCAGCAGAAATGGGCCCAGACAGCACTTTTGGGAGGTGTCGTAGGCAGTAGAAATGCATACATAAAGCACTTTTGGGAGCTTTGTTTGGCAGTATAAATGGGCCTACACAATACTTTCGGGACATTTTCTGGGCAGTAAAAGTGGGCCCATACAGCACTTTCGGCAGCTTTCTTAGGCTATGAGAATGGGGCCACAGAACATTATCAGCAGCTTTCTTAGGTGGTAGAAATGGGCCCACATAGCACTTTCAGCAGCTTTTTTCATCTGCAAAAAAGGGCCCATGCAGCACTTTCGACAGCTTCCTTAAGCAGTAGAATTGGGCATGCGCAACAATTTTGGGAGCTGTTTTAGGCAGTGGGAATGGGCCTCACAGCACCATCAGGAGCTTTCTTCGGCAGTGGCCCACACAGCACATTCAGGACATTTCTTAGGCACTAGAAATGGGCCATTACAGCACATTCAGCAGCTTTCTTGGGAGGTAGAAATGGGCCCATCCATTACTTTCGGGGGCTTTCTTAGGCAGTGGAAATGGGCCCATACAGCACTTTCGGGACATTTCTTAGGCAGTAGAAATGGGCCCACACATTACTTTCGGGAGCTTGCTTAGGCAGTAGAAAGGGGCCCATACAGCCCTTTCAGGAGCTTGCTTATACAGCAGAAATGGGCCCACGCAGCACTTTCAGGACATTTCTTAGGCAGTAGAAATGGACCCATACAGCTCTTTTGGGAGCTTTCTTAGGCAGTGGTCATGGGCACACATGGCACTGTCAGCATATTTCTTAGGCAGTAGAAATGGGCACACACGGCACTGTCAGCATATATCTTAGGCAGTAGAAATGGGCCCACACAGCACTTTCGGGAGCTTTCTTAGGCAGTGGTCATGGGCACACACGGCACTGTCAGCATATTTCTTAGGCAGTAGAAATGGGCCCACGCAGCCATTTCAGCAGCATCCTTAGATCCTAGAAACAGGCCCATACAGCACTTTCGGGGGCTTTCTTAAGCAGTAGACATGGGCCTACACAGCACCTTCAGGATATTTCTTATGCAGTAGAAATGGGCCCATCCAGCACTTTCGGGAACTGTCTTAGGCAGTAGAAATGGGCCCATACAGCCCTTTCAGGAGCTTTTTCATGCAGCAGAAATGGGCCCATGCAGCCCTTTCAGGACATTTCTTATGCAGTAGAAATGGGCCCACACGGCACCTTCGGGACATTTTCATAGGCAGTAGAATTGGGCCCATCCAGCACTTTCGGGAGCTTTCTTAGGCACTTGAAATGGGCCCACACAGCACTTTCAGCAGCTTTCTTATGCAGTAGAAATGGGCCCACACGGCACCTTCGGGACATTTTCATAGGCAGTAGAATTGGGCCCATCCAGCACTTTCGGGAGCTTTCTTAGGCACTTGAAATGGGCCCACACAGCACTTTCGGCAGCTTTCTTATGCAGTAGAAATGGGCCCACACAGCACCTTCGGGACATTTTCATAGGCAGTAGAATTGGGCCCATCCAGCACTTTCGGGAGCTTTCTTAGGCAGTAGAAATGGGCCCATCCAGCACTTTCAGGAGCTTTCTTAGGCAGTGGTCATGGGCCCATGCGGCACTGTCGGCATATTTCTTAGGCAGTAGAAATGGGCCCACGCAGCCGTTTCGGCAGCATCCTTAGATCCTAGAAATGGGCCCATACAGCACTTTCGGGTGCTTTCTTAGGCAGTAGACATGGGCCTACATGGAACCTTTGGGACATTTCTTATGCAGTAGAAATGGGCCCATCCAGCACTTTCAGGAGCTTTCTTAGGCAGTGTAAATGGGCCCACACAGCACTTTTGGCAGATTTCTTAGGCACTTGAAATGGGCCCATGCAGCCCTTTGGGAGCTTGCTTAGGCAGTGGAAACGGGCCCACACATCATTTTCGGCAGCTTTTTTATTCACTTAAAATGGGCCCATATGAGAAACCTGTACTATATTATTTTGTGGGCCTAAGCCAGCAAACTCGTGCTTTTTTTCAAAATGGGCCCACATGGGTTTCACCAAGCTTCTCGGTACATTTGCAAGTGGGTTCTAACATCTACATCGTGCAAACCCTGTGTCATGGGCTTGGCTAGGTTGTTACGAGGTTGTTTTCCAAGTCCAACGTTGCCCTGTCATGATGTTGCCACCCATCTATGTTGTTCTGTGGTGTGGTGAGGGTTGTGGTCACGGTCATACTAAGTGGGTCACTGTGGGTGCCCTGGTGTGGTGCTGAGAATTGTTGCATGGGCGTGTTGTTGTTGCCCTGTTGTGTTGCCTTTCCGTCATCGTCCTGCGGCAGTAGCGTGGTGTTGACAGTTGGGGTCAGAGTCGTATGTGGCTGCCTCGGTGGTTGAGTGATTTGAGCAGCTGAGCACGTTTGGTCAGTCTGGGCCGAATGAGAGAAACCTTTCTGCCTTGCCACATCAGATGATCGGAAGTCGATTATCCCACTGTGACAATGCTGTGGCCAACTTGAACGCATTAATGACAACAACTTGGAACTTGACAACAACACCCAAGACGAGGCCCGACACGGCGGCACCAACTACAATTGTAAGGACAACACCGGCGACAACTGCAGCTTCTACCACAGTGCCGAATGCAGTGCCATTGCATGCTCAGATCGCAAACTTAAATGACTCCAACCCCAATGCCTGCGCTACTCAGCACTACCACAACATTCAAGTTGTCAACTACCTCGACTGCATCAACGGCCAGTCAGATGACAACAATAACAAGTCAGATGACAACAATAACAAGTCAGATGACAACAATAACAAGTCAGATGACAACAATAACAAGTCAGATGACAACAATAACAAGTCAGATGACAACAGTGGTGGTGGCAGCCATGTGGCGGTGACTCAGACGGCAAACACATCCGGGGTATAGACAGTAAGAGCACTTAGTAGTATGGCATTAGTTATATGGCAGTACAGAATGAAAAAGTGTATTCTAATAAAATGACTGGTTTACCAGTAAAGCTGTGGCTATAGCCTGAGCTGGGCCAAAGCTGGCCGCGAGCCATAGTCACAGCTGTGGCTTGCAATTTCGAAAGCTGCAGCGGTGAATAGCCAGGCCAAAAATGCGGCTACCGGGCCTAGCTGAGCTGTTACAACATTAATTGAAATCAGGAGTGATCATCCACATTCTGGTGGTCTTGTCCAGTTCCTCAGAGATGTGGCTGAACCAATGAACCAGAGCACATGGATAGTGTTGGTAAAATTCAGTTCTGAACTTCAGTCCAAACCCGAACTGGACCGAACTGGACCACAATTTTTGGTTCAGGTTCAGGTGCAGCCCTGAACTGGACCATCGGTTCCGTTCATGGTTCGGCCACTCCCTGAACCCTCCTGAACCTGTTCTAACCAGGTTTGAACCAAACTGAAAACTTTTTGAGAGTGTATGCCATCCATTCAATATGCAGGTGCCCCAGGTTGAAAACTCATGTGGGATGAAACCATAATAGGAAGGTGTTGATTACGTAATCAAAAGTGAACTCACATACTCACTGGACTGGGAACTGCAAAAGCCATTAACACTTTTGTAGTCAAAATTAAACTCATATATATATTCTTTACTATTCTGTAGCTATGTACAGAACTATCTGAGCGGTAGCTACTTGTAAGGCAACACTTTGGGGCTTGGTTTGAGCACAACAACACCAATGAATGGGCCTGGTAATCATTGACAGGCTGGTGGATGCAAACAAAGATTGTTGTCTTGGAGACTTGGCCATTAGAGATCTGTGACAAGGTGATATGCAGTGGGCAGAACAGTGACGGTGAGGGGTGAAGTGGCATCCTAATGCATGCAATGAGCCTCAAAGATGAGTAGAGACTGAGGGGGAGAGGCAGCAGAGCAGTGTGCAGGGAATTCACAGGATAACTTTTTTGATTTGTTATCATGGCCAGAATGCTAGTCAGTCATATAGCACAGCTCAGGGAAATAGGCCAGAGTTGATTTGGTGTATTGGGCTAAATTGTATTACTTAATTTGTACAGGTAGAGGGTTTGATTCCGGTGCATTGAATTTTTTGTTTCATTAATCCACTGATCACATTCCGTTTAGCTAATCATAATCCATCAGTCACCACCTCCCTTTTTCTCTTTTCGCTCAGGCTCCACTCTACCTCTTCCACCTCCCTTCCCTCCCACACTCCTGGCCCACAACATGACAACTATAACATGGCCATACATGGCCCCAACCCCACCACAGAAACAGGAAGCAAGGAGGCCACCAAGACAGTCACAACATGCCATCAATCAGGACATGAAAGGCAACAATGATGATGGTCACTGAGGCGGTTGTGAGCCACAGGGTAGTTCAAATAGTCTCATGTAGTACACCCACTGTATTGTAGATACATTTCAATCAATTTTTATTTTGCCTTACACCTCAAAAGTGCGTTACCGTGTCTTTGTGGTGACCTACACAGAAACTCTGCGCAATTTTCGTGATTATGTAATCAACATGTTCTAAATATCCTTTTTTTCGGTCCAGTTCGGGGTTCGGGCCCTCCCGAACCCTGAACCGGACCTACCTGAACCTGAACCATTGGTTCAGGTTCGGGTTCAGGGACATCCCCAAACTGAACCGAAAGTCAGGTTCAGGGTTCAGCCAAAAATGGCAAATAACCAAACCGAACCAAACTTTACCATCACTACACATGGATAAGTAATGCCAAGGTGAGGCTGCGGTCACAAAGGACCCGCACCCCTTACTTAAGCAAATACTCCCTGGATTGGATTCACGATCTCCTTCTTTGCACACAATATCAGAGTAAATCTAAAACCATCATTTGAAAGGAAGAGATACTGCCTTTGTATTGTAGGTTTCTTTTTTTAGAAATATTATGATTTGGTCAAGCCTTTCATGATTCTTTTCTTTTTGGTTAAAACTCATTAACTTAATGTTTCATATTGATCTAAGGCAACTTCACAAAACTTTGTGAAAATTCTGACCAAAACACGTGATCTAAAAAGTCACATGTGTGCTTACAAAGACGGCCTTTACCATTCCTCGAATTCGTGAATACACCAGCGACCGTCCAAAGAAATGCCAAAAAGAAAGCATGCACAGCATGTACGCACCCAGAATCTTCGAAATATCCGATCCCGAAGGTTGCAGCATGACAAGGGGACTGGAACAGGTGCGTGTTGGTCCTCAATGTTAGCCATCACATGACAAACTTAACGAGCTTCGCAGATCTGGACAGAATAATGCAGAGCTCCAAAAGTGGCCACAGAAGTGCCAGTGAAACTCCTGGTGTCCCAGAGCCAACTGCACCGGAAGACAGCAGCGTGGTGTCCCAAAGCACGCAAAGGAATGCCAGCGATGGAAAGCATACACGCGTGCCACTGGGCAAGTCCGAGAGAACCCTGAGGAGACAGAAGGCAGCATGGAATCATCTGCAGTCCCAAGGCTTCCAGACACTGCCAGACTTTTTGAAGAAGAAGGCCGAGGAGCGAGACAAGAGTGATAGGTTTGAAGCCATGGTTGCCGCTGTCAAAGCCAAGCTCGGAGCATTGCAATGTGCCATCGAAAAGGAAGCCTCTGAGACCGAAACTGAGACCAAGACTGAGACTGAGACTGAGACCGAAGATGGCAGCGAAGACAAAGACAAAGACAACAAGGTTGTGCTGATCACTGAGTCTGGTAGCACCGCACACCAAGTCGAACAAGAATGCGCTGTTTCCAGCCACAGGGACTTGCACTCAGACGCTTGTGGGGAGTCTTCCTGGCCCAGATTTGAAGAGGAAGAATCCAATGACGATGGAGCCGTGAATAATCCCACTGTGGATGAACAAAGTGATGTTGAAGATGCCCAGAGCACTGTCTTGCGGATGCTTGAGGACCTCTGCCGTGGGAATGATCCCAAGGACGAAGGTCACCAGCAATCTGCAGGGAATGTCTGGAACATCCTTCAAGATCGCGTTGCGTTGCGGATGGCTCAGGTGGAACTTGCAGCCATGGCGAAAGCCAAGAAGTTCGGTGACTTCATCCACAATTGCATCTTGGCTATGGAAGCTATCTTGAACATATTCTTGGACGACGAACTCGGGTTTACTTGGACGAAAGCGTCGATCGTTGTGGCGAAGACCCAAGGGAATGGTACAACGCACGCAAGGACAATCTGAGGGTGGGCAATGAAATTTGTCCACGCTTGGGACATGCCTCTTCACCGGATGGGCTGGAAACGTGCAACTGTGTTGGGAGATGAGGAAGTAACGAGGGAGATCCAGTCTGCACTGGTGGAGAAAGCAAAAAAGGGCCACCTCGACGCAATGAGTTTGATCAATATCATCTCAAGCCCAGAGATGCAAGCTCGATTCGGGGACTTGAGTATTGAACGTCCCTCTATTTCAGTTCGTACAGCACACCATTGGTTGGCCAAACTTGGATGGCAATATGGAAAGCAGCGGAATGGGATGTATATTGACGGCCACGAGTGTGAAGACGTTGTGGAATACCGCCGCAAATTTGTCGATCGATTCCAACAATACGAATTGCGCTTCCACACCTGGGACGACAATGGGAATGAACTCCCACACCCCTCTGGCTTCCCTGTGCCAGAGGCTCACTGCGCATCTGGCCGCTTCTGCCTCATCCTGGTTACGCACGATGAATCAATATTTTATCAGAACGATCAGCGCAAATACCTGTGGGATCAGCCAGGGAAAAATGCAGCCCTGCGCCCCAAGGGAGAAGGCCAATCGCTCATGGTCTCCGATTTCTTGGCAGCAGATTGGGGCCATCTGCGTGACAAGGACAGGTGCACCCTTATTTTTTCTTCGCTATCTTCGCTCATTCTCTTAAAGTGAAGCTCACATTTTATTCAAGCCAGGGAAACATCGTGATGGCTGGTTTGCCACCAGCGATCTGCTCCGGCAAGTCGACTGTGCCATCGACATTTTCGAGGGCCTCACAAAGGGGTGGGCTCAGGGCCTGTTTCTCTTTGACAATGCCCCCAGTCACCAAAAGCGTGCGGATAACGCACTCTCAGCTTGGCGATGGTTAAAGGTGCGTTGTTGAATCACCCCTGTCCTTAATTCTCACTCCTTTCAGCACCGAAGAAAGGGTGGGTACACCATCCCAGCGGCGAATGCATGCATGCTGCCACACTTCCTACCAGTGGTGTGCAGCTGCTTTACTTCGCTGACGACCACCCCTCCATGCCTGGATGGTTCAAGGGCATGGAAACCATCATCCGTGAACGAGGTCTGTGGCCAGAGTCAGGGTTGGCTGCTCAGTGCACCAACTTTCATTGCCCCCCTGGTCGCATTGATTGCTGCTGCCGGCGGCTCCTTTTCACACAGCCCGATTTCGAAGGTCAAATGTCACAGCTGCAAGAGTTTATTGAAGACCGCGGGCACATTTGCAACTTCTACCCAAAGTATCACTGCAAGATTGTCATGATTCGTCGAGGGTTGACCTCCGTAAGCGGGATGACGAGTCGCTCCCGAATCTTACTCATAACGAACTATGTTGATTACTGATATTCTTACTGTACGATGACTGATGATGACTGATAGCAGTAGTAGTTGTGGCGTTAGTAGTAGTGGACGTTACCAAGCAGTAGTAGTTGTGGCTGTATCGCTGACAAAGGCGTACAGTTGCGATACGATATAAGGTAGCTGTCGACTGTTGTGGTCGACAGCTTGACTCTCTTGTACCACTCTCGAATCTAGTAGGCTTCTATCCTCTCAGAAGTCTGTTCGCGTTCGCTCCCTTAGGAAGGCACTTTCAGGTGTCCTTGATCTTAGTCACGCCTTCGAGCGTTGACTCATCCTGCTAAGTCACGTTATTCGCCATCGCGTGCAGGGTCTAAGTCAGACCACGATCGTAACATTAGAGTCAAGCTCCCCTCACACGCCGTGGCGCCAATCACCACCAAAGACGGTTGGGACTTCCAGCCCTTCGCAATCAACTCTAGGGAAAGAGACGCCCCTGCAAGATACGTCATCAATCGAGTTCGTTGGAGGACAATCCCGGACGACAGACGAAGCGGAGTATTAGAACACTTCAATACCGGTTACTACGCCGAAGCAGCCACAGCCCAACGGTTTCATCCTATCATCTTTCATCACGGAAGGTGCTGCTGGTTAGAACTCAGGTGGAATCGAACACAAGAATACTTTGAAGCAGCCAGGCCAGCCGGAGACGACCTCAACTGCAATATACTACTATCAGAGGCGCGAGACATCGAAGAACAAGGAAGAATCGACGGAGCATCAGAGGAAGAAACACACCCAGAACCTCTATCTCCAGAACTCCGACACAGAACACCTGCAAGAACGGACACCAGCCACACGAGTGAACGAGTACAGACCCCATCCATAGAAAACGAACCCGAAACCATCTACATCGCAGAAGAAGAACCTGCGGTCGAGGACATCATCACTCAAACAGCTACGTTGCACATCCCTGACCCAATAAGAATGGCCACTCAAACACAGGTCGAAGAACCAACTCCATTGGTAATCGACGAAAGAACGGGCCATGTGGTAAATATGGACCCAGAAGACTTACAAGCAGCACGACGAGCCATGGGACCAGACGAACCGGATCAACCAGGAGGATTCGACTTTGACTATAACGAACCACCTCCGCGACCATTCGAGCAACTCGGCAGAGCATACAGGCAACAAGGAAACCCTCCAATCGGAGGGGGACCACCAGGAGGACCGCCACCCAGAGGTGGAGGAGGACCACCGCCAATGGGTGGAGGAGGAGGACCACCGCCAATGGGTGGAGGAGGAGGACTGCCACAAGGAGGCGGCAATACCACGGACAAATTCATAGGAAACCCCCCAAGCCTGTTCAATGGAGACAGATCAAAGGTCGAAGGATTCATACTTCAATGGGAAATCTACGTGGGGGTAAACGCAAGCCACTCGGCAATGAGGAACAAATATCAAAAAGCTATGTTATTCCTCACTTACGTCCAAGGAGACCTGGTTAACGCCTGGGTCATGTCAGCCAACCAATGGTTGGTAAGAGAAGTATCCAGAGGCGTTAGCCAGTTCGACAACAGGCTATGGAATAATATTCTGCAAGCCTTTTGACGACAATTCGCCGACGTGCTCAGCAAGGAAAGAGCCCAAGCTCAACTAGACGCAGGAATCAGAATGAAGGAAGGGAAGATCGACGACTACATCGCGTTGTTCGAACAACTCGTTCGCTACGCCGGATACGATATCAACGCAGAGCAGACCCTGAAATACTTTATAAAAGGGCTGCCCAGAACGCTTTATGAAGCAATGTATCAACATGACGACCCCAGGACTTACGAAGACTGGAGAGCATCGGCCCTCAAAAGGCAACAAAAGTGGATCCACATGCAGACGGTGCGCGGAAACTTAGACATGTTCAAAGGATCCACTAACAGAAATCAACCAGGAGCATTGGCAAAACTTCTTGCCCCACTACCGCACCCCGATGCAATGGATACCTCCGCAGATCGAGTCAGAGGAAGACTCGCAGGAGCAGAAGACGTTGTCAACAGCCCACGACCCCCCTTCCCACCGAGAGGGGGGTACCTACAAAGGCAGAGAGGGAACAGACCTGACTTTAGTCAAGTCCGCTGCTACAATTGCGACAAGATGGGGCACATCAGCCGAGACTGTCGCCAACCGCGTAGAAACAAGAGACAGCAAATAAGGAGTGCTGAAGAGAAACCAAGGACCAATGAAGACAAAGCCGATGACTGGCTGAGAGGAGTAGCCAGCGAAGGAGACGATGTGAAGGACCTTGTCCTTCAGAAGTTAATGGGGACGGATTTTTCAAACGCCTGAACCCGACGGCCTGGGTGAGGGCACTTCGTTGTAACTCTGTGTACATTATGCACTACCGATCTATGCGAATCCCAGTTCAACTACACACGCGTTACAACAAGGCCGAAACAAAAGCACTAGTAGACTCAGGGGCAACAGATAACTTTGTGAGCGAAAGCTTTCTCCAACGAATGGGGATAAAAACACGGTTGCTAGACATGCCCAAACGGATCTACAACATTGATGACACAACCAACAAAGCCGGACATATAACTCAATATGTCATTCTACGAGTCAATGTCAACGGAAACGACAAAGAAATGAGATTCCTAGTCACTAACATAGGAAAAGAAGAGATTCTGTTCGGGTACCCCTGGCTAGCAGCCTACGAACCTCAGTTCGACTGGAAAAGGGGTATTATCAATCGCGCGCACCTCCCAGTAATTATCAAAACGGTTAGCGGAACTGACAGGAGGAACGTGCTCGCCCATCTCCTCACAAAAACGAAGGAACACATCACGAAACAACTGAAGGACGAGGAAACATGGGGTCGAAGAGTAATGATCCCCGCCATAGAACACGCTATCGCGGCCAAACCCAAAAACGAAGAAAGTGCCGTACTGCCGCCGCAATATGAAGCCTTTCACAAAGTATTTGACAAAGAAGCATCAACAAGGCTGCCCGAACGACGACCTTGTGATCACGCAATAACCCTCCAACCTAACGCACCAACGTCCATTACATGTTGACTATACCCAATGACCCGAACAGAAGATGAAGCCTTGGATGTCTTCATTGATGAACATCTCAAAAAGGGGTATATCCGACCTTCACAATCGCCCTACGCATCTTCCTTCTTCTTCATCAAGAAAAAGGATGGGAAACTTCGACCTGTACAAGATTATCGTGCAATAAATCGATGGACGGTGCGGAATCAATATCCGCTTCCACTAATCACCGATTTGATGCACGATCTTGGAGGAGCGGTTATGTTTTCAAAGTTTGATGTCAGACAAGGATATAATAACATCCGAATCAAGGAAGGAGACGAACACAAAGCAGCGTTCAAAACGAGACGAGGACTTTTTGAACCAACAGTGATGTACTTCGGACTTTGCAACTCACCGGCAACTTTTCAGGCGTTTATGAACGAGATATACCAACCGGTCATCGCCAAATTCACCATAGAAGGCACGCAAATATGAATCTATATGGACGACATCGCCGTAGCCACCAATAACTGCGGCACTTTTCAACAAACAAATCAAGCCCACACAGCAGCAGTTTCGGCCGTTCTCGCAGTCGTGGCCGCCCATGACCTCTACTTCAAGTTATCGAAATGCGCATTCCACGTTCCGTCTATTGATTACCTGGGGGTAATCCTTGAAAAGGGGATGACGCGCATGGATCCAGCAAAGGTCTCGGGTGTCCGCACGTGGCCAACACCAACAAAAGTCAAAGACGTACGCAGTTTTCTCGGTTTTTGCAACTTTTACCGTCCTTTTATTCGAGGATTCGTAAATATCGTCAAACCAATGAATGAGCTGACAAGGAAGGATGTCGAATGGCATTGGGGTCCAGCCCAACAAACTGCCTTCGAAACACTCAAAGCACGTATCACGAGCAACCCAATCCTTGCTCACCCAGATCCAAAAGAACAATACGACCTCGAAGTGGACGCGTCAGGATTTGCCGTGGGAGCAGTCCTTATGCAAAAAGGATCCGATGGCAAAAAACATCCGATAGCATTCTATTCGGCCACCCTCAACGAAGCTGAACGAAACTACGACATATATAACTTGGAACTATTGGCCATCGTGAAAGCACTACGGAATTGGAGGTACCTATTGGTGGGGTCACCGCATAAGGTCAGAGTATTCTCGGACCATATGAACCTACAATACTGGTGAGACCCACAGAAGATCAGTCGAAGAGTAGCTCGAGAAGTACTGGAATTGGAAGAGTACGACATCGAAATACACCACCTCAAAGGACGAGCCAACGGTAGAGCCGACGCGTTGTCTAGAAGACCAGACTACGACACTGGAGAGAAAGACAACGACAAGATCACGGTCCTACCCAACAAATATTCATACGAACGATCACAGGGATTACCAATCCCCATCACGCAAGAGGAAACTCGAATCAAAGCATGGGTAAATCCCACGAACTCAAGAAGATAGACGGAGTTTGGTTCAAGAACGGAAGGTAGTGGTCACCACCAAGGTGACGAAGAGCTAAGAAGGTCATAAAACAATACCATGACACATTAACGGCGGGCATCCAGGGATAGCAAAAACGCAAGAGTTGCTAGCCGACACTATTGGTGGCCAAACATGAAGAAGGACGTCATGAACTATGTGCAAGGATGCGCAGGAGTGTCAACGACACAAGGTCAACACTCGTCCCCACCAAAGGCACCATTCGAACCAATCTACCCGCGACCAGGAGCCACCCCATTTGAAGTTATCGCGGTAGATTTCATAACTAAGTTGCCTCCATCAGACGGATATGATTCGATCCTGACGATCACAGACCACGACTGTTCCAAGGCATCGATATTCCTACCCTGCCGAGAATCAATGTCGGGAGAAGAAACTGCCATGTTGTACGCTCAAAAGGTACTCCCTGATTCGGACTCCCGAGCAAAATAATCAGCGATCGAGACCCTCGATTCGCGCAAAATTCATGAGGGAGCTCTGCAGAACTCTTCAAATCCAGCAGAACATATCAACAGCCTATCATCCGAGAACAGACGGACAGTCGGAACGCACTAATCAGTGGTTGGAACAGTACCTCAGATTATGGGCGAATCAAAAACAAGACAACTGGGCCGCCCAGCTACCTCTAGCGGAATTCGCTCACAACAACGCGATAAACAGCACTACAAAACAAACCCCGTTCTTCACGCTAATGGGGTATCACCCTAGAGATAAATGGGCGCCAGGGACAATCACCTGCCCAGTGTATCTACCAGGCTAGAACAATTGATGGAAGCCCGTCGGAGCGCGCAGGAGAATATGATGAAGGCCCAGAAGTCGTGGGTCAAACACAAAGACACGCCCAGATACGCCTAGGAGACCAAGTATGGTTAGATGGGCGCAACCTACGAACCAATCAGCCAACTCCCAAGTTGGCGCCCAGGAGACAGGGTCCATTCGAGGTGGTTCAGGTGATGTCCCCTGTGAATTATCGGCTCAAGTTACCTCCGCAATGGAAGATACATGATGTATTTCACACAGACCTGCTGACCCCTTACAAAGAAACACGCATGCATGGCGTAAACTACTTACGCCCACCACCCGATTTGGTTGAAGGCGTGGAAGAATACGAGGTCGAAAAGTCTTAGACTCAGGAGGTCAGGACGAGGGCGCAAACTTCAATACCTCATCAAGTGGAAAGGATACGCGGACTCAGAAAACCAATGGGTCCCGTGGAACGACGTCCATGCGGAGGAAGAGATAAGGAAGTTCGCACGATTAACCCGAAAGCTGAAATTCACATAAAAGCAGCTTCGTTGGAATCGAAAACATATCCCCTCTCAACCCACTAACTCAATGGCTCATGTCCCTCTCACCATTGTCAACATTGACGAGATCACCATCCCCCATGTCGACACCCTCGACACCTACGACAACAACAACAACGTCGACGACCAGTTCTGCTCAGCCTTGAACACGTCAGAACCGTCGCTGAACGAGACCAAGCCGCCCGAGACCTGGCCGAGGCTCGCCGGCGATTCCCCACACCCGCAAGCGGAAGAATGGAAGACGATGAGGGGGAGTACGGCCTCTTGAAGGAGGTGATGTCCGCATGGAGGACGGACCAAGTGGTGAAGAGGACTGCAGCGGAGAGGAGGATGAGGATACACCTTTGAACGAGGCAAGTATCAACCAGTCCGTCACCTCCCTCAGTACTACCGTCGTCGGCAGCGTCAACCAGTCCAACACGTCGCTCGCCACCACTGCCATCGACGACGACGACAGCGAAGAGGAGGACGACAGCAGTGACGAATCCTACCATGCAGCAAGGGTCGTCTGCATCCAATGCGACAACCCTCCCAACTACTGCCACTGCGCTCCCCTCCCCGTACCTCAACACGTCCGCATCATTGCCGAAGAAGCCGAGGATGACGCGTCCCGATCACCTCCAGTTGCTGTTGTCTACGGACCAACGGTGGAGCAGGGATACGAGGCGCGGGTTACCCCCCTATAGGGAAGAAGCGACCCATCGCCCTTCGCTACGCGCCGAACGAATGCGACGCGATCCCTCTCCATGCCTATCGCCTACTCCCGGCGGATTCTCCTCAACAACGGGATGAATTGGGTGCCGATGGTTATCGAGCACGAGGGCGAAGAGATTCCAGCCAAGTACGTGAGGGTTCGCATGTTAGACAACCCCAAGGGTTTCGGGACGATGGGGAAATATTCCCCTGTCTACCGAGCTGACATCCACGCCGAACCCTGTCGAGATATGGGTCCTTCAGCTGAGTACACGCGTGAAGAGCTCGGGTACTTCCGCGCTGACTTCCGTGGAAAGCGACAGGTAGACGAGCCCTCGCACGCTGGGGGATATCTCCCTCCAAGCGAGGTGAGACGCTACCGCGCGTCCATGGAGGTCGTAGCCGAGCTCGAGCAGGCCATCAGGAAGCTGAGGACGACATTTTCGTCCACATTGATAGGGCCATGCAC